>JAWPHD010006585.1:0-142614 GCA_037043455.1 Cyrtodaria siliqua
GAGTATCAGTGTATAATTATTACTACCACGAGTATCAGTGTACAATTTATTACCACGAGTATCAGTGTACATTATTACCACGAGTATCAGTGTACAATTATTACCACGAGTATCAGTGTATAATTATTACCCACGAGTATCAGTGTACAATTATTACCACGAGTATCAAGTGTATAATTATACCACGAGTATCAGGTACAATTATTACCACGAGTATCAGTGTACAATTATTACCCACGAGTATCAGTGTATAATTATTACCACGAGTATCGAGTGTACAATTTATTACCATGAGTATCAGTGTACAATTATTACCACGAGTATGATTGTACCAATATTACCACGAGTATCAGTGTAACAATTATTACCTACGAGTATCAGTGTACAATTATTACCAACGTAGTATCAGTGTATAATTATATACCACGAGTATCAGTGTATAATTATTACCACGAGTATCAGTGTACAATTATTACCACGAGTATCAGTGTACAATTATTACCACGAGTATCAGTGTATAATTATTACCACGAGTATCAGTGTACAATTATTACCATGAGTATCAGTGTACAATTATTCCACGAGTATCAGTGTACAATTATCACCACGATATGAGTGTACAATTATTACCAACGAGTATCAGTGTACAATTATCACCATCGAGTATGATTTGTACAATTACTTACCACGAGTATCAGTGTACAATTATTACCACGAGTATCAGTGTATATTATTACCACGAGTATCAGTGTACAATTATTACCACGAGTCATCAGTTACAATTATCACCACGAGTATGATTGTACAATTATTACCACGAGTATCAGTGTACAATTATTACCACGAGTATCAGTGTATAATTATTACCACGAGTATCAGTGTACAATTATTACCACGAGTATTCAGTGTACAATTATTACCACGAGTATCAGTGTACAATTATCACCACGAGTATGAGTGTACAATTATTACCACGAGTATCAGTGTACAATTATTACCACGAGTATCAGTGTATAATTATTACCACGAGTTCAGTGTACAATTATTACCACGAGTATCAGTGTGAGTAATTATTACCACGAGTATCAGTGTATAATTATTACCACGAGTATCAGTGTACAATTATTACCACGAGTATCAGTGTATAATTATTACCACGAGTATCAGTGTATAATTTATTACCACGAGTATCAGTGTACAATTATTACCATGAGTATCAGTGTACAATTATTACCACGAGTATGATTGTACAATTATTACCACGAGTATCAGTGTACAATTATTACCACGAGTATGATTGTACAATTATTACCACGAGTATCAGTGTACAATTAATCCACACGAGTATCAGTGTACAATTGTTTACCACGAGTATTCAGTGTACAATTATTACCAACGAGTATCAGTGTACAATTATTACCACGATATCAGTGTACCATCTATTACCACGAGTATCAGTGTACAATTATTACCACGAGTATCAGTGTACAAATTATTACCACGAGTATCAGTGTACAATTATTACCACGAGTATCAGTGTACAATTATTACCTACGAGTATCAGTGTACAATTATTACCACGAGTATCAGTGTACAATTATTACCACGAGTATCAGTGTACAATTATTACCACGAGTATCAGTGTACAATTATTACCACGAGTATGATCTGTACAATTATTACCACATTATTACCACGAGTATCAGTGTAACAATTATTACCACGAGTAATCAGTGTACAATTATTACCACGAGTATCAGTGTACAATTATTACCACATTATTACCACCGAGTATCAGTGTACAATTATTACCACGAGTAAGATTGTACAATTATTACCACGAGTATGAGTGTATAATTATTACCACGAGTATCAGTGTACAATTATTACCACGAGTATCAGTGTACAATTATTACCACATATTACCACGAGTATCAGTTGTACAATTATTACCACGAGTATGATTGTACAATTATTACCACGAGTATGAGTGTATAATTATTACCACGAGTATCAGTGTACAACTATTACCACAAGTATCAGTGTACAATTGTTACCTACGAGTATCAGTGTACAATTATTACCACGAGTATGAGTGTACAATTATTACCACAAGTATCAGTGTACAATTATTACCAACGAGTATCAGTGTACAATTATTACTCACGAGTATGAGTGTACAATTATTACCCACGAGTATCAGTGTACAATTATTACCACGAGTATCAGTGTACAATTATTACCACGAGTATCAGTGTACAATTATCACCACGAGTATCAGTGTACAATTATTACCACGAGTATGAGTGTACAATTTATTACCACGAGTATCAGTGTACAATTATTACCACGAGTATCAGTGTACAATTATTACCACTAGTATCAGTGTACAATTATTACCACGAGTATGAGTGTTATAATTATTACCACGAGTATCAGTGTACAACTATTACCACAAGTATCAGTGTACAATTGTTAAGCCACGAGTATCAGTGTACAATTATTACCACGAGTATGAGTGTACAATTATTACCACAAGTATCAGTGGTACAATTATTACCACGAGTATCAGTGTACAATTATTACCACGAGTATGAGTGTACAATTATTACCACGAGTATCAGGTGTACAATTATTACCACGAGTATCAGTGTACAATTATTACCACGAGTATCAGTGTACAATTATCACCACGAGTATCAGTGTACAATTATTACCACGAGTATGAGTGTACAATTATTACCACGAGTATCAGTGTACAATTATTACCACGAGTATCAGTGTACAATTATTACCACGAGTATCAGTGTACAATTATTACCACGAGTATCAGTGTACAATTATTACCACGAGTATCAGTGTACAATTATTACCACGAGTATCAGTGTACAATTATTACCACGAGTATCAGTGTACAATTATTACCACGAGTATGAGTGTACAATTATTACCACGAGTACACGAGTATCAGTGTATAATTATTACCACGAGTATCAGTGTACAATTATTACCACGAGTATGATTGTACAATTATTACCACGAGTATGATTGTACAATTATTACCACGAGTATCAGTGTACAATTATTACCACGAGTATCAGTGTACAATTATTACCACGAGTATCAGTGTACAATTATTACCACGAGTATCAGTGTACAATTATTACCACGAGTATGAGTGTATAATTATTACCACGAGTAATAGTGTACAACTATTACCACGAGTATCAGTGTACAATTATTACCACGAGTATCAGTGTACAATTATTACCACGAGTATCAGTGTATAATTATTACCACGAGTATCAGTGTACAATTATTACCACGAGTATCAGTGTACAATTATTACCACGAGTATCAGTGTATAATTATTACCACGAGTATCAGTGTACAATTGTTACCACGAGTATCAGTGTACAATTATTACCACGAGTATCAGTGTACAATTATTACCACGAGTATCAGTGTACAATTATTACCACGAGTATGAGTGTACAATTGTTACCACGAGTATCAGTGTACAATTATTACCACGAGTATCAGTGTACAATTATTACCACGAGTATCAGTGTACAATTATTACCACGAGTATCAGTGTACAATTATTACCACGAGTATGAGTGTACAATTGTTACCACGAGTATCAGTGTACAATTATTACCACGAGTATCAGTGTACAATTATTACCACGAGTATGAGTGTACAATTGTTACCACGAGTATCAGTGTACAATTATTACCACGAGTATCAGTGTACAATTATTACCACGAGTATCAGTGTACAATTATTACCACAAGTATCAGTGTACAATTGTTACCACGAGTATCAGTGTATAATTATTACCACGAGTATCAGTGTACAATTATTACCACGAGTATCAGTGTACAATTATTACCACGAGTATCAGTGTACAATTATTACCACGAGTATGAGTGTACAATTGTTACCACGAGTATCAGTGTACAATTATTACCACGAGTATCAGTGTATAATTATTACCACGAGTATCAGTGTACAATTATTACCACGAGTATCAGTGTACAATTATTACCACAAGTATCAGTGTACAATTGTTACCACGAGTATCAGTGTACAATTATTACCACAAGTATCAGTGTACAATTATTACCACGAGTATCAGTGTACAATTATTACCACGAGTATCAGTGTACAATTATTACCACGAGTATCAGTGTACAATTGTTACCACGAGTATCAGTGTACAATTATTACCACGAGTATCAGTGTACAATTATTACCACGAGTATCAGTGTACAATTATTACCACGAGTATCAGTGTACAATTATTACCACGAGTATGATTGTACAATTATTACCACGAGTATCAGTGTACAATTGTTACCACGAGTATCAGTGTACAATTATTACCACGAGTATGAGTGTACAATTATTACCACGAGTATCAGTGTACAATTATTACCACGAGTATCAGTGTACAATTATTACCACGAGTATCAGTGTACAATTATTACCACGAGTATCAGTGTACAATTATTACCACAAGTATCAGTGTACAATTATTACCACGAGTATCAGTGTACAATTATCACCACGAGTATCAGTGTACAATTATTACCACGAGTATCAGTGTACAATTATTACCACGAGTATCAGTGTACAATTATTACCACGAGTATCAGTGTACAATTATTACCACGAGTATCAGTGTACAATTATTACCACGAGTATCAGTGTACAATTATTACCACGAGTATCAGTGTACAATTATCACCACGAGTATCAGTGTACAATTATTACCACGAGTATCAGTGTACAATTATTACCACGAGTATCAGTGTACAATTATTACCACGAGTATGATTGTACAATTATTACCACGAGTATCAGTGTACAATTATTACCACGAGTATCAGTGTACAATTATTACCACGAGTATCAGTGTACAATTATTACCACGAGTATCAGTGTACAATTATTACCACGAGTATCAGTGTACAATTATTACCACGAGTATCAGTGTACAATTATTACCACGAGTATGATTGTACAATTATTACCACGAGTATCAGTGTACAATTATTACCACGAGTATCAGTGTACAATTATTACCACGAGTATGATTGTACAATTATTACCACGAGTACCAGTATCAGTGTACAATTATTACCACAAGTATCAGTGTACAATTATTACCACGAGTATCAGTGTACAATTATTACCACGAGTATCAGTGTACAATTATTACCACGAGTACCAGTGTACAATTATTACCACGAGTATCAGTGTACAATTATTACCACGAGTATCAGTGTACAATTATTACCACGAGTATCAGTGTACAATTATTACCACGAGTATCAGTGTACAATTATTACCACGAGTATGATTGTACAATTATTACCACAAGTATCAGTGTATAATTATTACCACGAGTATCAGTGTACAATTATTACCACGAGTATGATTGTACAATTATTACCACGAGTATCAGTGTACAATTATTACCACGAGTATCAGTGTACAATTATTACCACGAGTATGATTGTACAATTATTACCACGAGTATCAGTGTACAATTATTACCACGAGTATCAGTGTACAATTGTTACCACGAGTATGATTGTACAATTATTACCACGAGTATCAGTGTACAATTATTACCACGAGTATGATTGTACAATTATTACCACGAGTATCAGTGTACAATTATTACCACGAGTATCAGTGTACAATTATTACCACGAGTATCAGTGTACAATTATTACCACGAGTATCAGTGTACAATTGTTACCACGAGTATGATTGTACAATTATTACCACGAGTATCAGTGTACAATTATTACCACGAGTATCAGTGTACAATTATTACCACGAGTATCAGTGTACAATTATTACCACGAGTATCAGTGTACAATTATTACCACGAGTATCAGTGTACAATTATTACCACGAGTATCAGTGTACAACTATTACCACAAGTATCAGTGTACAATTATTACCACAAGTATCAGTGTACAATTATTACCACGAGTATGAGTGTACAATTATTACCACGAGTATCAGTGTACAATTATTACCACGAGTATCAGTGTACAACTATTACCACGAGTATCAGTGTACAATTATTACCACAAGTATCAGTGTACAATTATTACCACGAGTATGAGTGTACAATTATTACCACGAGTATGATTGTACAATTATTACCACGAGTATCAGTGTACAACTATTACCACGAGTATCAGTGTACAATTATTACCACGAGTATCAGTGTATAATTATTACCACGAGTATGATTGTACAATTATTACCACGAGTATGAGTGTACAATTATTACCACGAGTATCAGTGTACAATTATCACCACGAGTATCAGTGTACAATTATTACCACGAGTATCAGTGTACAATTATCACCACGAGTATCAGTGTACAATTATTACCACGAGTATGATTGTACAATTATTACCACGAGTATCAGTGTACAATTATTACCACGAGTATGAGTGTACAATTATTACCACGAGTATGAGTGTACAATTATTACCACGAGTATGATTGTACAATTATTACCACGAGTATCAGTGTACAATTATTACCACGAGTATGAGTGTACAATTATTACCACGAGTATGAGTGTACAATTATTACCACGAGTATGATTGTACAATTATTACCACGAGTATCAGTGTACAATTATTACCACGAGTATGAGTGTACAATTGTTACCACGAGTATGAGTGTACAATTATTACCACGAGTATGAGTGTACAATTATTACCACGAGTATGATTGTACAATTATTACCACGAGTATCAGTGTACAATTAAGAAAATGGTCCTATAGAAACCACAGCACCCAAACGCAACGGCACCGTAGGTCCGCACTGTACCACAAGGAGCAAGTTAAATATACAATGTAAAGGACAATATAGAACACAACGAGTAGTGAAGATACGGGTACCGACTTGGAACGGTCAGTAGGCAATATGGTTAGCTGATTAGATTAAATCGATTTATGTATACACAACCGCGCTATTATCAATTTCCCAAACACATGCCATTTATAAAGGACAGATATGTCAGTTGTTTAGACCTCTCCTGCATATAATAACATACTGCCCTAGTAGGCAAGTAGCGCTTTTTAGAGTGAGTGTCGTAATTACCAGACAAATTTCAAACAAGTACGAATTCCTTCAGACGAAGATGAATTTAAATAGCGAGATAAGATGGATAATAGCGAGGATTGTGCGCATATAAAATCGATTCAAGCTAACCAGTAGGCCCTTATTGCCTACTGACCGTTCCAAGTCGGTAACCCTGTCTTCACCACCACCCTTTCTGTTGTTTTTTGTCTCTTTCATTGTATTTTCAAGTCCTTGTTTGCAGTACAGTGCGGACCTACGATGCCATTGCGCTCGGACGCTGTGGTTTCTATAGGACCCTATATCTCATTTTTGGTCTGTTCTCAATAGATAGACAATAAATTCAACTAATAAATAGGTGGTTAGTCCCTTCCAGTTTAGTTTATTGTGATTGTGCTTAATTTTTTTTTTTTTTAAACTATTTAATTTCATATTTAGTTATGTTATTTCTTTCGCAATGAATGAATTTATTTACCTACCTTGTACCATCTAGTATTTGGTGGACATCTTGATAAATTCCAAAATTTTAAAGTCTTTTATTCTGACTCCTAACTAGACATTGTGGGATTGCTACACGTCCAATATTTCCATCCTCATTTAACTCCAAGATTCAATTACGCTTTCCAATTTTGAAACAAAAATCAAAATATTCTGTCCATTATCTCCTCAATTAAGATTTTCAACTCCAAACTTATCAACATGAAGGTACTTTACTCCAAGTTTCAAATACTGTTCATTGTTTAAGAAATCACCCTTTCCTGTAAATGTTATAATTGTGTTCATTTGCACAAGTAACGAAGTAACTGTAGTAAAACTAGTGTACAGTTCCATGGAATATCCCTTCCCACTTATAACCGTGGGTGTCAACGCATACCACTTTATTTTCAAATCTAATAAAAAGTGTTTTATTAAACTGATGTACATTAGAAAAAATAATTTCGATTAAACATAGTTTAAAACATTTCATATCTACATGTGCAATGGCTTATAGAATTATTCTCCAAAACTTTCATGCTTATGAATTCAGGAACGTTGTATTTTAGTATTTGTTTAAATGTCCATGACACGTTACATAATAAACACATGTTCAATATGTTCCCGAAACTTTGATTCTCCTCTCTAATATAGTGGTTTGGAATTAATTTACTACCAATACATAATAGGAACTTAATAGGAACAAATACTGTGACTGGTTTATTCCCGAAACACGCTCGAAATGCGTTCACAGACGATATTATCGGCAATAACATAATAGAGGGGATAATAAAGCCATAGGCGTTCGTGTCTAAAGCCATTTTCTTAGAACTTGAAACGACATTGCGCCAACTATGACTGCGGGATGTCGTATGCTTATTATATCATTCCAGCTGTATGTATCAACTGGAATATTTTTATTACCGACTTTTGTTAGATACTGGGACCATACGCCGCCGCTGGACATGGAATAATGACAGTTAAATAGCATGTCCACCGCCATATGCATGCCATCTTGGGAATGGTTAAAAGTCTGTACTATTGATTTTATTAATATTGAATTCTGCTCAAACCGAGGCTAGGGGCGTGAACGGCAGCAAGCATATTTCACTACCGTTCATGAAGATCTCAATCAAACCGAGACACCAATATTTCGTATTTATCGTGTTCGGCCGTTTCCAAAGGTCCACTCTCTTACCCTTTTACATAACCATTATTTTAATTAAATAACGCCAAGCATTAAACTAAATCAATATTCACCATCACACAGCATCTCATTTAGAGGATCATATTTCACAATCAATACAGCGTCTAATTAGTTAGAATTGGTGTTTAACCAATTAGGGTAGCCCCAGACAGAGGGGAAGGATACTTAGGAATCCATGTACGATGACACGCCAGCCCCCGTCTAATTTAGATAAACGATTGTAAATAAGTAAAACACTAAGATGCTCGTGTATATATAAATACACAAATATAATAGCTTAGAAAGCCACAAAGAAGGTACTCAATGACTTGGCAGAAGCCAGAGCAACGAGAGAATATACCATTGAGGGCACGACAAAACCATATACATATCTGACCGATATACCATTGAGGGCACGACAAAACCATATACATATCTGACCGATATACCATTGAGGGCACGACAAAACCATATACATATCTGACCGATATACCACTGAGGGCACGACAAAACCATATACATATCTGACCGATATCGGTCGATTAGACTATACTTCTATTTTTTGTATGGTGTTTTACGTCATTTTCAAGACTTGTAAGGTTATATATGACGGTCGATTTTTATTTGTAGTGCACTACTTTTATATGCATTGTATAGGTACAATAATTTACATCACTTACATGTTTACATGCATGATAAATATACTTAGAACATCATACATATACTAACAACATCATACATATACTTACAACATCATACATATACTTACAACATCATACATATACTTACATCATACATATACTTACAATCTCATACATATACTTACAACATCTTACATATACTTACAACATCATACATATACTTACAACATCTTACATATACTTACAACATCATACATTTACTTACAACATCTTACATATACTTACAACATCATACATATACTTACAACATCTTACATATACTTACAACATCACAAACTTACTTACAACATCATACATATACTTACAACATCATAAATATACTTACACGCATCATACATATACTTACAACATCACACATATACTTAAAACATCATACATATACTTACAACATCATAAATATACCTCCAAGCATTATAAATATACTTACAACATCATAAATATACTTACAACATCATACATATACTTACAACATCAAACATATACTTACAACATCATACATATACTTACACGCATCATACATATACTTACAACATCTTACATATACTTACAACATCACAAATATACTTACAACATCTTAAATATACTTACAAACATTATAAATGTACTTACAACATCATACATATACTTACATCATTCATATACTTACAACCTCATACATATACTTACAACATCTTACATATACTTACAACATCATACATATACTTACAACATCTTACATATACTTACAACATCATACATATACTTACAACATCTTACATATACTTACAACATCCTACATATACTTACAACATCTTACATATACTTACAACATCACACATTTACTTACAACATCATACATATACTTACAACATCATAAATATACTTACACGCATCATACATATACTTACAACATCACACATATACTTACAACATCATAAATATACTTACAAGCATTATAAATATACTTACAACATCATAAATATACTTACAACATCATACATATACTAACAACATCAAACATATACTTACAACATCATAAATATACTTACACGCATCATACATATACTTACAACATCTTACATATACTTACAACATCACAAATATACTTACAACATCATAAATATACTTACAAACATTATAAATATACTTACAACATCATACATATACTTACAACATCAAACATACACTTACAACATCATACATATACTTACAACATCAAACATACACTTACAACATCATACATATACTTACAACATCAAACATATACTTACAACATCATACTTGTACTTACAACATCAAACATATACTTACAACATCATAAATAAGGTCATAGACACAGAGCACGATTTTCAATTAAAAAAAATAGATGTGTTCCTTATGTAATAATTTGTTCCCCTGAACTCGTTTTTTTATTATTTATTATTATTAATTATCTTTATTCATTTACTACATTCATTTCTAAAAGTAAGGCAACGTAAAAAACATTTGGACGGGTTAAGTTGCAGTGAATTTAATTTATTTATTCTATAAGACATCTGTTATTAACATTCATTTACGGTAATGATACAGAATCATTTCGGCTGGAAAAAAACAACAACACTCACGTGAGATATAGGCTAACTGGTTTACCACCTTTCATTTTGCATATCTAGGGTGCACCAAACCCGCACCAATCGCTCTTAATCTATTTCATACCAATACAACGGGAGAATGTAAATAAAGAATTAATTGCCAGATTTTATCCTCTAGAATAATAGGCTGCAATGATACAACGAAGATCATGTATTTATGAATATAATAAAAAAGCCTAGAAAACCACGCAGCAAGTACACACCAGAGACACGTTTATACTTACTTTTACATTGTTATTTGATTTAACGTATAGGTCGTTACCTTGCTATCTTCAGGTGAACATAACAAAGAGAATTTTAACGGAAGTCGTTAATTCCTGAATCCACCACAGTGTATGTCATGAAATTGAACAGTACGTGTATGTTGAGGATAAGTAATTAAAGAAATAAAACTGTAGAATGGTACAGAAATGCACATGTAAACCTGATGCCCCTAGGTCTTACAATATAGAGGCAGTTGTGAATAAGCGTGATAGAATACTATACAAGAAACAGTTGATGCAGGGAATCATATTCGCCTGAAACAATAGTTTTACAAAGCAAAATCATGCAATCGAGGAAGAACGAATAATCAATTTAATTCCAGTTTCGGTACTATGTTTTTTTAAGGAAAAAATAATTTCTTGACGATATTTGCATTTAGAAGATTATTAAAATCTAATAATTATTAAAATGCAAGTGAGTAGTTTATACCACAATGCTATAAAAGAGGAATTACACACCCGAGTCTGTTAGCAAGCGTATATATTGATGTATGGACCAAGTGTTCTAAAAAGAAGCAAGCTATTGGTTCCTGACTGAGCAAAAAAAACACGCTATTTAGGGGATCATGAAATACCATCAATAAAATCGAGTCTGCTACTTTATTTTCTTGTTGCGTTTCTTACTTCCAAAGGATCACCCTTATCAGTATGTATTTTCATTCACACTAGCATTCGTTTAATGTAGTGTGACGGCTGTAAAATGTCTCACCGTGCTACGAATCAGTAGTAGTGTATTTTACTGGTCTCTTGGGATCGTGCTAGTGGACGTGAGATGTGTTGCTTCTTACATTACCTCTCGTGAACAGTTTCAGTAAAACCGAGGTTGCTGCTTTATTATCTTGTTTTTGTTCGTTGTTTCCAAAGGATCACACTTATCAGAATCCATAACATTAATTGGTAGAAATCACAATTTCAGTGTACGATACACAAAAGACGTTGTGTTGAAAATGACGTAAAACACCATACAAACAAACTCACACAAAAGACGTAGCTGTTTTACTTCAATAGTGCATAATGCGAACAATCCGCTACAGTTTAAAATCATAAGATGGATTCCAATCAAAATACAATTATCACACGAGTCTCTTTACTGAAGTAAGTCTAGAACAAAAATTAAAAAAATTCTGTCTACCACTTATTTCTCCTACTAGTGCACAGACCCAAACATATTATATAATAAGTGAAACATATCTTTATCTGGTTCCCCAGGCGAACAATAAGATGCTTACGGTAATCAATTTAACACATTTGTGACGCTAGGTGTTCTGAAAGGCTGCAAGTGTCAATTGAATAGGATGATGCTGGTCATATTTGTTTGCTTTCGGATGACGTATGAATGTTACGGGCTACAAATGTGTTGAATGGCTAAACAAAATTACTTTGTGAGCTTTGAAAATATTCTGGTTTATGTAAACTAAATGGCTATATATGTCTGGTTGGAAGTATCGGAATTACGCAAATGGGGAAAATGAGAAGTCTTGGGAGTAGCATGGGTTATATTTCAGCAAGTAAATCCCTGTTTAACATATTAAATACATGTAAAGTTACGGATCAGACTATTTTGTCTGACCATTATGCTATAATGTTTTCCACGACGTCTTCATTGAGTGATATCAGTATGGATATCGTAGAAAGGAGCGCCACACAGCGGATAAAGTTGGAGTATAAATGGAAACATGACAAATGTGAATAAATACTGAAAATGGGATCCCTTGGAAGCAACAGACACAAGCAAGAGATAAAAGTAGCAGACTCGGTTTTATTGAGTCTGTTCGTGAGAGGTAATGTTAAGTGCAACACATATCACGCCTCCTATCTCCTGCTTTTGCGATATTCTACTTCAAAGAAACAAAAATCGGCTTGATGATCTCAAAGGACCAGTAAGTAATAACACTACTGATTTTTTGTCGGGGCAACCTTTTACGGCCGCCACACAGCACTAAACGAACGCTAGTGTGAATGATAATAAATACTGAAAAGGGGAAATCTACAATCAAAGGGTAAATGATGCAAAGTAAATTACTAGTTTAATGACTGTCTGGACAGTGAATGATTACAGAAATATGGAGTAGAATAATGCACACACATTTATAGAAATTATGGACGAAGTCTTTCACCATTAGTCAAGCATAAATCGAAGGTCGAATTAACACAATTGTTATATTGTTGTTATTATTATTATTATTATTGTTGTTATTATTGTTATTATTATTATTTTTATTGTTGTTGTTGTTATTATAATTATTATTATTATGTTTTTACTTCACGACATGTATAGCAAACACATAAATTCATGATATCCGCAACTCTCGGATATTTGATAAAGACGAAGGTATTCCGAAACGATGCTAGTATGGAGAACTAAATGTTTGTTTTAAAAGGGACACATGGCAATCTTGAAGTGTTTGAAATGGGTGTCTGGATTTATATATCCAGTATCATTTTTATTTTCACCCTGGTCACATTTAAATAAATCAAATTTTAAGTATTCACTATTTCGTCTTATTATACTATAAGTTTTTAATGTATTATTGGTGCAATCATATCAAAAATTAATAATATGCAAAAACAATTTGCTTAATACTATTCTTACAATTAATATTAATGATTGAACACATGCAAGTTATGCAGAAAAACTAGCGGGACGCCTTGAGTTTTTAAAAAATAAAGATTGCCGTGTGTACCCTTTAAGAGAAATCTACTGGAAACACATTTACAACAACGTTTGAAAGGTATTGTCTAAAATAAAATACATTCTGAGTCTAACATTTGACAGCCCACGTCCTCGGTACAGATGCCATTAAAAGCTTTGTAATACACGACTATTACTGACTATTTCTAGATAAGATTAGTCAATTCCCTGTACTAGAATTAGATAATCTACTCGCATCTATTTGCTCTGTAATTGTGTTCTTGCATCAGACACATACTGATTTGCATAACAAGATATCCTTTAATCCCGCAGAATCTGTCTGATGGTGAATGCAGGGAAATGAACTTACTTTGTTTAACTGTCGTCATTTTTCCACTTAGACATTTGATTCATTTTAATCATTATAAACGCTTCTTTGCACGCAAATACAAAAAATGATTTGGTTAGATAAAAATGAGGCCAAACTCGTGTAAATTCATAATTTTCCACTGCAAAAACTTTGCGATTTAACCTAACTTTCACTAGGGGTGAAATGGCGGGGATTTCTTTATTTACACTGTCCCGTTTAATTGGGATGACAGTAGGTAGGGTAAGAGTGAGGTTTGGTGCAACCTAGAACCTGGTTTAAAACCTCCGCGGCCTTTTTGCCACTGACCGTTCCAAGGCCTTTTTGTATTTGTGACGTCATATGCCTTTATTATTATTATTACCGTTCTTTTTGTCTTTTGTGTGTTTTGGGGTTAACTGTGTTCTGTGAAAGCTGCATTTCCTGTTCGAGATTTATACTTAAGTTTACTCGGTTTTTATCCTTAGGTTCTTTTGAAAATAAACGTCTTTGGCAGAGTAAAAGGATGATAATTTTCAATATTCAAATTTGAAAGATACATATATTGAATCAATTTGCATAACTGTGCATGCAATATTCAACTATTAGAATTTAGAGGTTTGTCAATTTTCTGGTCACTGATTGGTCAGTTTATTTTTATGACACTTCATCAAAACTATGTATACGTATTAAATAATGTGTACCGACATGTATTAGAGTAAAATAATGTGTACCGACATGTATTAGAGTAAAATAATAAAAACATGCTCTCATTTGTAAACAAACAAAAGTAAAATAATAATATTTCTGTGCACGTTTTCATGCTTTGCTTCAAACATTGGAAGTTATAACTTCAGGGTGGCGAAATCACTTGACTTTTTGATAGGTTTTACGGCATGAAAATGCTAACACAACGTTGGATACAGGTAGGGTTTTTCTTCATAACTTTTTTAATATTTAACGAAATGTGTTCAAACAAAGCGTACATACCCTTACAATGTGAACTCTTAACCTCTGCCACAAAATCTGACATTAGCCCTCCCAACATGAATCTAGATAAAAAAAACCGAACAGGGTTCGAAAAGTAGCATTCAATGAAGACAGTCAACCACAAACACACACAGAAACAAGTAACAACTAAAGATGAATGAAAGGTCAAATAAGACATCACAAACACAAACGGGTTGACAATAGGGCTACCGCCTTGGAAAGGTCTGTGGCAAAAAAAGGCCGCTTAGGGTTCTAGGGTGCACTAAACCTCACACACCCTACTGTCATCCCAATAAAACGGGACAGCGTAAATAGATAAATCCCCGCCATGAACTATTCTCTAACCAACAAGGCATCATTATTAGGCAATATAAGTAAAACACAAAGATGCTCGTGTAATATATCAATACCAAAAACAATAGCCTAGAAAGTCACAAAGAAGGTACTCAGTGACTTGGCAGAAGCCAGAGCAACAAGAGAATAAACCACTGAGGGCACGACTAGACAATACTGCAGACAAACATCAGTTCTTTAGGGTATACATTATTAACCACAGTAGAAAATAAAGGGTTGTCAATATTCAATATGTCATCCAGATACCGACAGGTGATATTAAATGCTTCAATAACATCTGCCTGGGTATCTGGTGAAAGACAACATGAAATCTTTTTCATAGCAATATAAAAACAAATCTGCGACATGGCGTGCACCAATAGGGATACCAACAATTTGTCTATAAACGGTCGTTCCATACCTGACGAAAACATTATCTAATAGTAAGATGAGCGCTTCACAAACTTCTTGGCAAATCCGCATAGTGTACTTGTCTAAACTGCCGTTAGTGAAAAACGCTGTAGTATGTAGTATTTTCCCTAGCAAATGTTTTATTAAGAGCAATAAGCTTGTCTTTGATAAGGTGATGTGGTAAGGTTGTATAGTCATAAGTGCTTATAGATAAAACTTGACTTTTATTGCAAATTTTCTCAATTTCTCCTGAATTTTTAATAGACCAAACAAATTAATCCCAGAGTTTTCATACATTTTAGCACAATATTGTTTAACGTGATCTTTAACGGCAGTAAGACAAGAAGTTAAAAGTTTGGAGATGTTTGTGGTGGTGCAGGCACTAGAATTCGAAATTCTAGTGCCTTGTTTATGTAATTTAGGAATCCAGTACATAGGTGGCAGTTTGTTCTGCTTTTCGTCTACCCCAGCCTTGAAAGTAGTGCACCGAGTGATATGTGTGGATACAACAGCATCCTCAGTAGATTGAACTGGAGTATACGAATTAGTGCTACCGAGTTTCAGAGATAAAACTAAAAAAACGCTGACCTGACCTTGTTAATTAATATGCTCATTATTAACAACTAGACAATAATGTGATGGGTTTAGGTTAAACAATACGTATTTGAAAAAACCTAGACTATTAATGAGTTATTGATTAGCTGAAAATATAAAAGAAAATATTACTTTTTTCTAGAATTTTACTGACTTATGAGGGCGTCCGTGGCCGAATGGTAAGAATTGACTTGAAATCACTTGCCCCTCACCGCTGTGGGTTTGATCAATCATAGGCCCAGGAATCTTTTATGTGAAGAAGCTATCCAGTTGGCATGTGGAACGTCGGTGGTTCCAACCCAGGTGCCCGCCCGTGCATAAAAATTGCCCGGAGGGGCACCTGGGGTCTTCCTCCGACAATGGATATTGGAAAGTGGCCATATGACCTTAACTGTTGATGCGACAGTGCGATTAGTTTTTTCTGATTGAGTATTGTTACTGTACAATAAGGGCGAAGTTATCAGATCGTTTATGTTATTATAATAAATACTGAAAAGAGGATCACTTGGAAGCAACAAACACAGACAAGCCTACTCGGTTTAATTGTGTTTGTTCATGAGGGATAATATAAAGTGCGACACCCATCACACCTCCTAGCACCGGCTTAAGCGATAGTCTACTGTAAAGCCACAAAGGTTGGGCTTAATGATACCATTACTGTGTTCTGTGAAAGCTGCATTTCCTGTTCGACCTTTATACAATTTTTAATGATCCCATATAAGTTTAACAAAGGAAGAGGAAGTTATTACACGAAATACGTTGCATGGAACCAACTCGATCTAAGCTAACAACAGCACTCTGAATCGGATGTGAGAAATAACTTTTGGACATATCAAGATACATTTAATCTCTAGATTACGCGACAATGTCCTTAAAATAGTGCAGTGAGTGGTGCCATGTTCTCAGTGTTCTTATTAAGACATTGTCAAGCGTCGATTGCCAAAGGTCTATTGTCAACTGTCTGTTGCCTAAGTGTTTATTGCCAAGAGTCATGATATTGGCTATTATTATATTAAGACATTGTCATGCTAGATATGACTGTATTAAGACATTGCCGAGCGTCTATGTATTGAATAGTCTATGTATTGAATAGTCTATGTAGTGAATAGTCTATGTATTGAATAGTCTATGCATTGGATATTATTGATCCTGGAAGTGCACAGATGATTAACTGATGCGCTGCAGGGTGTACGCATCCCAAAACTCAATTAGGAAAGAGAACAATCTGCATACGTCTTTCACTTACAGTAATGTGATTGGGTCTAGAGATGCATGTTCTTCTATAATGTCATTAAAACGTCCAATAACTGTGTACATAAACCTCGTCTTCGATGTGGAACAAATATATGTACTGAGGGAAACAAGTTTAGAAAGTTTTTTAGATGAAATAATTCTGTATACAAGATATATTGACATTTTTGGACTTTACGGGCTTGACCCCTACGTTCATTTATTCGTTACGTAATTAAGATGTTCGACAGTTATTGATGTTTGTTTAATAAAATATTGTGTTTATGGCAGTAGTTTCTTGATTTTACAACCAACAATGTAGTATTTCCAGGTGCAACAAAAACTTGCTAAACTTTTCCCCTCAGTATATATACTTGGCCTAGTTTAAACAAACCACTGGAATTGTCGCTAGGGAGGGTATGGGGAAAGAATGCGCTATCGCTATGAAGTAAGAGCGGCGTAGTCGCTAGGTGCTGGAGTGGCTTAATAAGCGTTGGTTTCTAGTGGGGATGGAATTACATTTTACATTGCTAGGAAATTGAAATAACTTTAGAGTTTGATTGTTGGCGTTGGAAGTGACGTCGCTAGAGAGTTGGATTGGCATTGCTTGGAGGAATGCCTCTCAGCTGGATTGGAGTATATCGGTACATTCTGGATATGCTTCACCACCCTTTCTGTTGTTTTTTGTCTCTTTCATTGTATTTTCAAGTCCTTTTTTGCAGTATAGTGTGGGCCTACGATGCCACTGCGCTCGGACGCTGTGGTTTCTATAGGACCCTATATCTCATTTTTACATACATTTAATGAAAGTTCAAAATGATCAGGAAATACTGTTTTAAATGGCGTTGCTATATCAGCGACATTGCTAGGGTATTGGTTGGTGTTTCTAGGGCAGTGACGTCGTAATGGGGTTAAGATGGCGTTGCTTATTTTGTGAAGCAAGAGCGAACACTTTATGTACCCATTTTACATATCCAGAAATGTGTTTTCTGCAATTTGTAACAATGTGAAATGTTTAAGATGTAACTATATTTTTACTGTTCTCAATTATCTTGCTGTTATACGCATGTTTAAGGACTTAATTGGAACGGCATGTCAATTCCTATATATCCTGTGTGTTAAAGGGTGCATTTAAGATCTCTCATTTTGGAGAGAATGCCATCGGTTTCAAAGTGTCACATGGGAAACTGAACATAATTATAACTATATTACTGGTGCGATATAATTAACAAATATTAGCTTGCAAAACTAAGTTGCTTTTATCTAGTACATTAGTACTTGCTATGTTGCTTTCTAGTCTTTTGTTATTTTTATATTCATATATACATGATCATCTTTGTATTTTACGTATATTCCCTAATTTGTTACAAGAAAGTGATTTGTAAATAAAAAAGATATGTTAACGAAAAGTTTGGTACAATAACTAAAAGGAAGATTGCCGTGTGTCTCTTTAATTAGCATTCGATGGACATGCATGTTAAATCTAAATTCGGTCCTGGCTGTATAAAACGCACGATCCCTGGATTACGGTTACTAACCATAAAACACGTGACGTCATAAAACACGTGACGTCATTTGATTTATTTCAATACGATTTTCAGTACAACTGTCAAAAACAATGAAACACGTCAGATACCGAATATCCAGAAATGTCCTTTAACTTTTGGAACAGCATATCTGTCGTTTAACGGTCGCATTTCGTGTTTAATGGGTCAAATACTTTTCATACAAAGTGGCAACCTATACCGTCGCAAAATGCACAGTTTCGATACCGTTAACCAAGTTATAGATACATGTTTAAACTTGCGTTTTTAGGGGAATTAGAAACGACTTAGGGTATTTACACTAGAATTCAGATCAGACTACAAAAATTACCAACTAATCAGCGGGCTGTGAAAAAGTTCCAGGGTAAATTCGGATCTCTCTTAATTTTGATTGGTTGACATGAAAAACAAACCAAAACATCTTGCTAAAAAATTAAAATTCAACTTTTGAAGAGTACTTATAAAGATTAAATCATACATTTGTGCGAAGTATTCGTAATTTGTTGCAAAATCAAAAAAAAGAAGAAAATGTATCTACACGCAAGAAGATGGATCAGCACTATCCGAGCCAAACAGCTTTTTCAAAAAATACTCAACGTATGGTTTGTGTATGTTTTTTTGATAAAACTAAGATAGGTCTTTCAAAACAAGTAAGCACAAATATAACTAACTCAGTATTAGAACTATAATGTACGTCTATGGAAAATGAATTGGTGTACTATGACCTTCACGGAGTTGTCCATGACGTCATTCTTCTAAATGTTTGTTTTTGGTTGACTGTATTCTGTGAATACTACATTTCCTGTTCGACATTTATACCAGTGCTTTAGTTTGTGCACAATAGGCTTTTATGTTATACTTTTCCATGTAAAATTTACTTCATGCCATTTAAAACTTCTCACTTTAACTGAAGGAATTCACTGAGTATAATGAAATCATAAATATAAACTCGACATAACATTCATGTAATAAACATGTCTAAGTTTGACATATCATCACGTGGTAATTGATTCAATTAGTGTCTGGTTGGTATAATTGAACTTTACTTGATGCATTTGTCCCGGGAGCCGCTTATTGGCGTCATTGTGTCTGCAATCTTGGATGTTGCATATTATCTAATGAGCTGAAAACTAGACGCATGTATAACACATTCTAAGACCAGCTCATATTCAATATATTTCATCGTCATTTTAGCATGGAGGTTTGCGAATTATTTCCCCATTATATGTAATTTAGGGTGCACTTGAGTTTATAGATAGTTGATTTGGATTTGATTTGTGACTATTTCTAGAAATGGTTTTGTCTGACGCACACTTGATTGGATATATGAGGCCATGTTTATGCACTGCGTTTTTGTCATTAAATGAAGGCACTATTTCTTCTTCCTGCACATATGCGTATTTTCCCCATTTAATTTGGTCTTATGTTTTGCTCACATCCGTTCTGTTTTGTCATCTGGCCGTATAATGTATGCTATAAACTCGTCAAATTATTCCCACGTTAAAGCTACAGAGTCTCTATATCAATCCATTTCTTCTTTGTAGGCAGGCGTGTCTTTATTTGTAACTTCATGTTCACCAGCTCATGTCGAAATCGGGTATTTAAGCGAGCAAATATAGCGCAGGAAATCATTTACTGTATATACATCGACCAGCGCACATCGTACCTATACACAGGTAACAGTATTTTTTACAGAACTAAAAAGTTAGCCTCTTTCAGGACTCGAACACACGACCATCCTTCTGATTTCAAGTCCGGTACTCTATCCACTGAGCTATAACGCTACTTGAGAAAATATTATACTAACTACCATTTATTATGAGGCAAAATAACAACATATTTGAACGCAACTCAAGATGGATCAATTAATATGTAGCCCATCTTGCTGCACGTGTAAATTAACATTGCCTGGTGTAATAATGTATGTTATCAATATGAAACTAATACTTCGTCTCAAAACAACCAGATCTCGACTTGTTATTTAGCGCTTGACGAGTTTGTGTGTGCGCGCTAGTTATTACGTAATGCCTGTTTAGTGTTAAAAATGCCACAACACCAATAAATAGCCTTGGTCTAGTGGTTCAGCGTGTACTTTTCAGGACTTACAAGTGGAAGGCTGTGGTTCAAATCCCGTTCCAGGCAGCCATTTTTTGTTACCACATACATTCTGAAGCCGTATATTTATCGATGTTACCTGCACGGAGGCTAAATAAAAATATGAAATTTTACGCACCGATTTCTGCTTATATACCGATTTTTGGAGTGTTCGTCGATTTGAAAATACTTCACACGTGACTCATTCATATTCATGAGTGTATTACCAGTTAACATAGGGTCTGTGTAGCTTTAACGAAAAAGAATATGGATGATTTGAATTCGCGAATCCAGAAGACCTGGCTATATTAAACAAATATGCTAACATAATACATGTCATTCACACTAGCCTTTGTTTATTGCTGTGTGGCGATTGTAAAAAGTCGCCCCGACTATAAATCAGTAGTGTTATTACTTACTGGTCCTTTGGGACCGTCATTCCCAATCGTTGGGCTTTTTAAGTAGGATACCACTTAAGCCGGTGATAGGGGGGCGTGATAGGGGCGTGACAGGGGCGTGATAATGGCGTGATAGGGGCGTGATAGTGGGCTTGAGAGGTTTTGGACATTATATTGCCTCTCACGACTCAATTAAACCTGGTCTGCTACTATTCTCTCTTCCTTGTGCTTCCAAGGGTTTTCAGTATTTGTGAAGCTCAGACGATGACATGGTAGGAAATGAATCTCAGTAGTTACAGTTAATCTTCTTACTTGTTTCATATCAGCTGACATTTACGAAGACTTGTGGCGAGAATAATCGGTAACATGACCGTAGTGTCATTGTTCCATATTTGTTGAAATAGGAAATCGTTCTGGTTTTGTCTGTATGATGTTTTACATCATTTTCAACACATGTAAGGTTATATATGACGGTCAATTGTTTTGTGGTGGAGGCAGACCACCCATTTTTCCTGGGTAGAACCAGTACTGTTAACCTCCCGCCATCCGTAAAAATCGACACTTTCTCACAAGTCGAGCTCCGAATGTGATTGGGAGAGGCGAGAAGGTTTACAACGTAACATCGTTAACCCCTCAGCCACGGAGACGCTAACTCGTTTGGAATACATATTGACATGTCGCCATCGTTTAACATTTTGAGTTCGCTAGCAGATCATTACTATGAGAATCTTCGTCGTCCGCGATAATATCCGCTGTATCCATTTGTGCCACTGGCGTAGTTATGCGCTCCTAATAGTTCTTAAGCGGCACTATTGGCAAATATATCTTCACTTCCGTCAGGAAGCATTGCCGCATGTCTATATATATTTAATCGTAAGAGAGCAATAATTAGAAATTATTTGAATACATTATCCAGGGTAAAGCTTTTCTGATGAAAACACAGTTCGAAAGGATTTGCATACTTGTGTGTCACAGCTCGATGACATTTCCATGAATTTGGCCGCATAGGTAATAACTCCAGAAAACGTCCAAAATATCGATTTTGCAATCATTATGACAGATACAGCTGTTAAACACATAAGGACGACACTTCTGTAGAAATGATACAATTATGTGTTATTTACACGTATTTATCCATGAGACTACTGATATTAAAAGTAGATATAAAAATCGAACAGGAAAAGTAGCATTCAAGGACGACAGTCAGACATAAACACACACAGAAACAAAGAACAACATTAAAGGTGAATAAAAGGCGAGATATGACATCACAAACACAAAAAGGGTTGACAATAGGGCTACCGCCTTGGAACGGTCAGTGGCAAAAAAGCCACTGGGGGTTTAAACCAGGTTCTAGGGTACACCAAACCTCACTCTTATCCTATTATCAACCCAGGAAACGGGACAGTGTAAATAAAGATATCCCCGCCAGGAAAACATCTCTAACAAACAAGATAGCATTAATAGGCAATGTGATCATGTATATATAATATAAACAAGAGGGCCAAGATGGCCCTATATCGATCACCTGAGTAATTGTCCATTATCGAACTTCTTCGAAATCTTATGATCATATACAATCTGTGCAAATTTAGTTCAGATTGTCCAAGAAATGTGGCCTCTAGATTGTTTACCAACATTGATATAAAGACACTGACAAAGTCTGGTAAAGATCAAAGACAAAATGAAGGTGCTAGAGTGTAACCCCTGGGGCATGGCCAAATGTGACCCAAGGTCTACATGTATTATATGAGAGCTGTGTGCCTTGTGGTTTCAGAGAAGAAGATTTTTTAAGTTTTTCCCTGTACAAGTATATGTAAAACATGTGACGCCTGGGGCAGAGCCAAATGTGACTCCAGGGTCACAATTTTAATAAACTTGGTAAAGGACCATAAGCGCATAGTAAATGCAAAATATTAAACCTCTGGCTCTTGCAGTTTCAGAGAAGAAGATTTTTTTAATTTTTCCCTATACAAGTCTATGTAAAACTGTGACCGCCGAGGCGGGGCAAAATATGACCCCAGGGTCACCATTTGAACAAACCTGGTAAAGGACCATAATCTTATAGTAATTGCAAAATATTAAACCTCTGGCTCTGGTAGTTTCAGAGAAGATTTTTAAATATTTTCCTATATAAGTATATGTAAAACTGCGACCCCCGGGGCGGGGCCAAATATGACACAAGGGTCACCATTTGAACAAACTTGGAAAAGGCTCATAAGCTTGTAGAAGCAGTTTCGGAGAAGAAGATTTTTTAAGTTTTTCCCTATAGAAGTCTATGTAAAACATGTGAACCCTGGGGCGGGGCCAAATGTAACCCCAGGGTCACCATTAGAACAAACTTGGTAAAGGACCATAATCTTATAGTAAATGCAAAATATTAAACCTGGCTCTTGTAGTTTCAGAGAAGAAGATTTTTTTTTAAAAGTTTTTCCCTATACAAGTCTATGTAAAACTGTGACAACCGGGACGGGGCCAAATGTGACCCCAGGGTCACCATTTGAACAAACCTGGTAAAGGACTATAATCTTATAGTAAATGCAAAATATTAAACCTCAGGCTCTTGTAGTTTCAGAGAAGAAGATTTTTTTTCAGTTTTTCCCTATACAAGCCTATGTAAAACTGTGACCCCCGGGGTGGGGCCAAATGTGACCCCTGGGTCACCATTTGAACACACTTGGTAAAGGACCATATGCTTATAGTAAATGTAAAATATCAAACCTCTGGCTCTTTTAGTTTCTGAGAAGATTTTATTATTTTTTCCCTATATAAGTCTATGTAAAACTGTGACCACCGGGGCGTGGACAAATTTGACCCCAGGGTCACCATTTGAACAAACTTAGTAGAGGACCATAAGCTGATGCTACATGTAATACATGAAAGCTCTGTGCCTTGTGGTTTCAGAGAAGAAGATTTTTTATGTCTTTATGAAAAACATGCAAAATCTCAATATACAAATTTTGGATCCCCGGGGTACGGCCATTTTTAACCCCGGGGACTTTATTTGAACAAAATTGATAGTCTAGGCGTTGGCGATCATTTTAAAAGAAAAACTGTTGAAATCTGTCTTGCGGTTCTGGAGAAGAAGATTTTTTAAGGTTTCGACTATATATGGTAATGGCGGCCATTTTGGATGTCGCGCTGACCTAATTTTAACAAACCTAAAAAGCATTCATCTAAGGATCATCCATGTGAAGTTTAGTCAAAATTAGCCGAGCGGTTTCTGAGGAGAAGTCGTTTGAAGAAAAGTTAACGACGACGACGACGGACGGACGAACGGACGACGGACGCAGAGTGATCCCAATAGCTCACATTGAGCCTTCGGCTCAGGTGATCTAAAAACATAAAAGCCTAGAAAGCCACAAAGTATGTACTCAGTGACTTGGCATGCGTATTGTGATCAACACTCAATCTATATGTTTTGATATATTTGCTTTCAACGATGTCGAATGGAATATGTGCTTTTATATGGTGGCTGATTTCTGCCATTTGTCGTCTTTTCGTTATTTCGCCGCAAAAAGATGACAGAACGAACAGACGACAGGACGAAAAGACGCCAAATGCAGCGCGAAAAGACGACCGAATGAAAAGACGACATAACGACACAGAACGAAAAGACGGCATTTCAAGGGGGAAAAGACGACAAAACGCCACGCGAAAAGACGACACTTCAGCCGTCATTTGATATTGTCTTTTCGTTATTTCGTGTGCATTCTGTCGTCTTTTCGCGATGCATTTGTCGTCTTGTCTTTCTGTTGTTCTGTTGTTCTGTCGTCTTTTCGTTCTGTCATCTTGTTATCTGTCGTCTGGTCGTTCTGTCGTCTTTTCGCATTCCGGTTAAAATGGACATTTAATACAGGGATTACACATTACTATGGTGGCTGATTTCTACAAAAGACGAAAGACGACACTTCAGCCGCGAAAAGACGCCATTTGATTTTACGTCTTTTCGTTATTTCGTGTGGCCTTCTGCGTCTTTTCGCGATGCATTTGTCGTCTTTTCGTTCTGTCGTTCTGCCGTCTTTCCATTATGTCATCTTGTCGTTCTGTCGTCTTGTCGTTCTGTCATCTTTTCGCCTTCCGGTTAACATGCGCATTTAATAACACAGGGATTACACATTACACTTGTTTCCAATGCAAATGGCCGCAGTGCCGATGTGTGCATGTCAACCGGAAGGCGAAAAGACGACAGCACGACAAGACGACATGGCAAGACGTCTTTTCGCGGGTGAAGCGTCATCTTTTCGTCTTTTCGCGTGGCGTTCTGTCATCTTTTCAGCCATAAAATGTCGTCTTTTCGCTCTGTCGTTCTTTCGTCTTTTTGTTCTGTCATCTTTTCGCGCTGCATTTGGCGTCTTTTCGTTCTGTCGTCTTTTCGTTATTTGGCCGCAGAAATCAGCCACCATATTTTTAGGAAGACCGAGTGGAATATTTGATATTATTGAGGACAAATATATTTGATTTTAGCGAGACCGAGTGAAATACTTGATTTCAGTAAGGTCGAATCGAATCGAATATTTGCTTTTAGCGTGACCGAGGAGAATATTTGATGTCAGTGAGATCATATGGAATATTTGATTTTAGCTAGACAGAGTGGAATATTTGATGTCAGTGAGGTCAAATAGAATATTTGCTTTCAGCGAGGCTGAGTGGAATATTTGATGTCAGTGAGGTCGAATGGAATATTTGCTTTTAGCGAGGCCGAGTGGAATATTCGATGTCAGTGAGGTCGAATGAAATATTTGTTTTCAACGAGACCGAGTGGAATATTTTTTGTCAGTGAGGTCGAATGGAATATTTGATTTTAGCGAGGTCGAGTGGAATATCTGATGTCAATGAGGTCGAATGGAATATTTGCTTTTAGCGAAACTGAGGGGAATATTTACTGTAAGTGAGTTCGAATGGAATATTTGCTTTTAGCGAAACCGAGTGGAATATATTTGATGTCAGTTAGGTCAAATGAAATATATGCGAGGCGGAGTGGAATATTAGATGTCAGTGAGGTCGAATGGAATATTTGATTTTAGAGAGGCCGAGTGGACTATTTGATGTAAGTGAGGTCAAATGGAATATTTACTTTTAGCGATACCGATGAGAATATTTGATGTCAGTGAGGTCAAATGGAATATTTGCTTTCAGCGAGGCTAAGTGGAATATTTTATGTCAGTGAGGTCGAATGGAATATTTACTTTCAGCGAGGCTGAGTGGAATATTTGATTTAGTGAGGTCGAATCGAATGAACTATTTGCTTTCAACGAGACAGAGTGGAATATTTGTTGTTAGTGAGGTCGAGTGGAATATTTACTTTCAGCGAGACCGAGTTGAATATTTGATGTCAGTGAGGTCGTGTGGAATATGTGCTTTCATCGAGGCTAAGTGGAATACGTATGTATAGGTCGATTTGGTCCAAACGTAACGTTAAGACGTTGTTTGTCTAGCAAATAGATAACAGTAACTATGTTTGTGCATGTTTTCCATTCATAGCTGTAGTTATAAGACGGATATGGGCACCTAATCAGTTGTTGAGACAATACTAATTTGGATGATGATAACTTCCATTTTATGGGTATAATTAGGCTTTGAAACATTCATATCTCAATGACTTAGCATGTGCCACTGTTTTATTTATTTGCGATGGTATTTATAAATGTGTTGTTTTCCCGCAAATATTGAACTGTAAATAAATACTGAAAAGGTGATCCTTTGGAAGCAACAAACACAAAAAAGAGAGAAAAGTAGCAGACTCGGTTTTATTGAGTCTTAGGTAATTATAAGATGCAACTCCTCTCACGCCTCCTTGCACCGGCTTAAGCGATATTCTACTTTAAAGCAACACAGAATGGACTTGATGATCCCAAAGGACCAGTAAATAATAACACTATTGATTTGTAGTCGCGGGTAGGGGGGGGGGGGGGGGGGGGGGGGACATTTTACGGCCGCCACACAGCAC
Organism: Cyrtodaria siliqua; assembly: GCA_037043455.1. NCBI lineage: Eukaryota > Metazoa > Mollusca > Bivalvia > Adapedonta > Hiatellidae > Cyrtodaria > Cyrtodaria siliqua. The sequence goes on from JAWPHD010006585.1 coordinate 27,881, forward strand.
TAAACAAACGGTAGTGTGAAAGTCAATACACAAAGAAGAGTGAAACAAATCAGACTCGGTTTTATTGAGTCTGTTCATGAGAGGTAATTATAAGATGCAACACCTCTCACGCCTCCTAGCACCGGCTTAAGCGATATTCTATTTTAAAGCAACACAGAATGGACAGGGGAGACTGTCTACGGTCGCCATTTTCTCTCGGACAATATACTGTTGTTGAATGCGTGTTTTTGGTTGTTCCGACATTTATACCTAGCTAGAAAATATGTCTAAGATCAGTAATAATCCGAAATGTAATGGAGTGTCCAGATGACCGAAATGACCTCATATTATTTAGTCTTTTTAAACAGTGTTGTAAGGACTTCTTGAACTCTATAGACATATATGTTGTATATGTAATAAATACTGATAAGGGACATCCTTTTAGGAGCAACAAACACAACCAAGAGAATAAAGTAGCAGACTCGGTTGCATTGAGTCTGTTCATGAGAAGTAATATAGAAAGCAACACCTCACTACCCATAGCATCGGCTTATGCGGTATTCTACTTAAATGCCACAATTATTGGTCTCGTTGAAAATCGAGCGAATAAATGAAAACCACTTTCGATTTGATGGATGACTCGCTATACATTTTACCCTAATGTTTCGTTTTTTTTTGTGCCTCCAATCCTGTTATCAAATTAACAGGGTTGATATTCACAGGTGGCCATCTATCTACAACAGAAAGACTCTCACAGTTTGTAAGTTTATAGCTACTAAAGACCAACTTTTGTTTTAAACTCCCAGTGGCCACTGACCGTCCCAAGGCGGTAGCTCGTGTTGCAATTCCGTTTGTGTTTGAGATGTCATGTGCCTTCCTTTGTATTAACATTGTAATTGTTGTTTGTTTTAATGCGTATTTTTTGTTTGAATGTGCTTTGTGATTGGTACATTTCCTGTTCGACTTTTATTCCTGCTTCATTTCTGTTACTATAGATATCGGTATCTGAAATATCTTGATGTGCCTCATCAGGCAGACCTCGATGCTGTAATCTTTACAGATAACAACACTTTTAATGAAGATGTTATCAGCTGCATTCATGGTATCGGCTGGCGTGTTGGACTATTTATAACACTAGCATGACCGTTAAATCGGGTTTGATAAATATATTATTGTTCTTTTTAAAGTGTTTTGTCAGGAAGGAGTAAGTTTTGATCTGTTTCAATAAAAGAGCAATTTAACTTAGGCCAAATTAAACAATTACACTATGTAAACAATGAAATATTGGGTTTCTGGTCGTACCCTAAAATAGTTTTCTCTTGGACTGCAACTGCTGTGGTTGTTCAGTACAACTTTGGATATATCCTGAGACGTTTCTAATTATGTGTTTTATATATATTTACTATAACATATACGTGTATCTTTTCCTAATTTCCCAACAAGCTGATAACAAAGTATCAAAGTGGATTCCGGCGCCAACGAGGCATAACAGACAATCTCATACGATTTGAATCGTTTATAAGGGAAGCTTTCATAAAAAAAGAACATCTAGTCGCTGTATGTTTTGACTTGGAGAAGGCGTATGATACTGCATGGAAGTACGGTATTATGAATGATCTTCATGACTTTTGTCTTAGAGGCCGATTACCCATTTGTATAGAGAAATTCTTAGATGATAGACAGTTTCGTGTCCGAATGGGTTCAACCCTCTCTGACATTCATGAACAGGAGATGGGTGTGCCACACGGCAGCATACTCTCTGTCACCCTTTTTAATATAAAAATTAATAGTATAGTTAAGTGCATCAATCCTGGTGTGGATTGCTCTCTATATGTTCACGACTTTGTTATATGTTATCGTGCAAAAAACATGAACACTATTGAGAGACAACTTCAACAATGTCTCAATAAACTTCAGACCTGGTCTGATGAAAATGGTTTTAAATTTTCTAAGTCTATTGATCGACTCGCAAGTCGTACTTGCAGATGCTCGATCCTATACGATCCTATACATAATCAAGGATTACGACTCGCCTTAGGTGCCTTTCGTACATCACCAGCCGAAAGTCTATATATTGAAGCTAATGAACCATCACTGTCTCATAGACTGGACAAATTAGCCCTTCAATACGCCATTAAATTAAAGTCGAACCCTTCAAACCCAACTTTTGATAATGTTTTTAACCCAAGTTATGAACCTCTTTTCGATCGAAAACCGAAGGCCATTCGATCATTTGGTCTTCATATTAAACCAAAATTGAGAGACACTGAAATCGACCTAAATTTAATTGCCAAGTACAAAGTACCACAAATTCCACCGTGGACTTTGGAAACACCAACATTTATTTTCGACCTTTGAAATAGTAACAAATCCAGTACAGACCCTACTGCCTTTCAAAGCAAATTTAATGAAATTAAATCGAAATACAGTAACTTTCAGCATATATACACAGATGGTTTTAAAGATGTAGATAAGGTAGCTGCAGCAGCTGTTGTTCACAAACACAGCATAAAGAGCCGCCTGCCTGACAAAGCCTTTATCTTTTCAGCTAAACTTAAGGCAATTGAACTTGCCTTAAATTATATTCAGGAATCTGATGATGACCATTTTGTAATATTTTCTGATTCCCTTTCATCTCTTCAAGCACTGGGTAATATGAAACATGATAACCCAGTTGTGCTTCAACTTTTAGAAAAGTACAATTCTCTTATAATTGATAATGTTATTATTTTCTGCTGGCTTCCAAGCCATGTAGGAATACGTGGTAATAATAGAGCTGATAGTGCTGCTAAAGCAGCATTAGATTTACATATATCTGATACCAAATTACCTTATACTGATTTTAAAAGTTGTATTAACACATATATTCGTAACTATAGGCAAGCCGCTTGGGATTTGTCAGTTAACAATAAACTCCATTCAATTAAACCGTTACTCGGAGAATGGCGTTCTTCTAGTAGCCCCATTCGTCGAGAGGAAGTTATCCTAGCCCGGTGCAGAATAGGGCATACACGTTATACTCATTCATATTTATTACAAGGTGAGCAATTACCAGAATGTATACCCTGCTTTGCGCCGTTAACGGTCAAACACATATTGCTGGAATGTGCAGACTTTGATCCTATGCGTCAAAGGTACTACAATGTTAATACTATGACCGAGTTATTTAATACTATATATTTTAGTTTAGTTTTAGATTTCCTGAAGGAAGTCAGACTATATAAATCATTATAATATGTACTTGTATATATTTACTTTTTTATATACCCGTTTTCGGGCATTTGTTGATTTACATATATAGTTTATATTACTACCATATCATCCCTTATTTTTTAATAGTTTTATCTTGATATATTTACATTAATTTTTAATTAATCCTTCATTTCTTCATCTTTCGTCAGTTTTTGCGCACAATATGACCTATTTATGTGTCGACGTGCCGTAAAACACCATTCATTCATTCATAATTTCTATGGATGTGGACTTTGTTGTCAGAGATTTCCTTTTGATGGGATATACGTTTTTTTAAACTGTATTGTCAATTGGAAGACAGGATAATAGCGAGGTTGTGTAAACTTAAAATCGATTTAAGCTATCCAGTGGGCCATATTGCTACTAACCGTTCCAAGTCGGTAACCCTGTCTTCAGCGCTCTTTCTGTTATGTTTTGTCTTTTTCATTGTATAGTTAATTTGCTCTTTGTTTGTGGTACAGTGCTGATCTACGATGCCGATGCGTTTAGGCGATATTAGCCAGTATTTAGCCCTCAATGTGACGCTATAATAAAATGACAAAACCATTGTCTCTGGATGATATTTTGAACACAGATATCTCTTCCTTTTTCTGCTATGGTTAATGCTATAATTTTGCGTACTCAGTAAAGCAAACCATTCCGAATATCTTGTCTGTATGTATATCCCCTTATTTAAAGTGGAGTAATAAATAGCGAGATTTATGACAAGCCATAGTTTCAAATTTGATAGCTTTAAATATTCTAGGATATTCCCCGAAATAATATTATGGGTTTGTATATGCTTCACTACTGTTAAGTTGAGGATATTAACATTAGTAGACTAGAATAATATAACTTACTCTCATCCCAAACTTTTAATAAATGTCTAAACTGTCAAATCCACTCAAACCATTTTTTCTGGTAATTGATTATTTATGCCATTTAAAACTTTTCACTTTAACTGAAGGAATTCACTGAGTATAATGAAATCATAAATATAAACTCTACATAACATTCGTGTAATAAACATGTCTAAGTTTGACATTTCATCACGTGGTAATTGATTCAATTAGTGTCTGGTTGGTATAATTGAACTTTACTTGATGCATTTGTCCCGGGAGCCGCTTATTGGCGTCATTGTGTCTGCAATCTTGGATGTTGCATATTATCTAATGAGCTGAAAACTAGACGCATGTATAACACATTCTAAGACCAGCTCATATTCAATATATTTCATCGTCATTTTAGCATGGAGGTTTGCGAATTATTCCCCCATTATATGTAATTTAGGGTGCACTTGAGTTTATAGATAGTTGATTTGGATTTGATTTGTGACTATTTCTAGAAATGGTTTATCTGACGTACACTTGATTGGATATAGGAGGCCCTGTTTATGCACTGCGTTTTTGTCATTAAATGAAGACACTATTTCTTCTTCCTGCATATATGCGTAGTTTCCCCATTTAAATTGGTCTTATGTTTTGCTCACATCCGTTCTGTTTTGTCATCTGTCCGTATTATGTATGCTATAAACTCGTCAAATAGTTCCCACGTTAAAGCTACAGAGTCTCTATATCAATCCATTTCTTCTTTGTAGGCGTGTCTTTATTTGTAACTTCATGTTCACCAGCTCATGTCGAAATCGGGTATTTAAGCGAGCAAATAAAGCGCAGGAAATCATTTACTGTATATACATCGACCAGCGCACATCGTACCTATACACAGGTAACAGTAATTTTTACAGAACTAAAATGTTAGCCTCTTTCGGGACTCGAACACACGACCATCCTTCTGATTTCAAGTCCGGTGCTCTATCCACTGAACTATAACGCTACTTGAGAAAATATTATACTGACTACCATTTATTATGAGGCAAAATAACAACATATTTGAACGCAACTCAAGATGGATCAATTAATATGTAGACCATCTTGCCGCACGTGTAAATTAACATTGCCTGGTGTAATACTGTATGCTATCAATATGAAACTAATACTTCGTCTCAAAACAACCAGACCCCGACTTGTTATTAAGCGCTTGACGAGTTTGAGTGTGCGCGCTAGTTATTACGTAATGCCTATTTAGTGTTAAAAATGCTACAACACCAATAAATAGCCTTGGTCTAGTGGTTCAGCGTGTACACTTCAAGACTTACACAAGTGGAAGGCTGTGGTTCAAATCCAGTTCCGGGCAGCCATTTTTTGTTACCACATATATTCTGAAGCCGTATGTTTATCGATGTTACCTGTACGGAGGCTAAATAAAAATATGAAATTTTACGCACCGATTTCTGCTTATATACCGACTTTTGGAGTGTTCGTCGATTTGAAACTACTTCACACGTGACTCATTCATGAGTGTATTACCAGTTAACATAGGGTCTGTGTAGCTTTAATGAAAAAGAATATGGATGATTTGAATTTGCGAATCCAGTAGACCTGGCAATATTAAACAAATATGCTAACTTAATACATGTCATTCACACTAGCCTTTGTTTAGTGCTATGTGGCGATTGTAAAAAGTCGCCCGACTATAAATCAGTAGTGTTATTACTTACTGGTCCTTTGGGACCGTCATTCCCAATCGTTGGGGCTTTGAAGTAGGATACCACTAAAGCCGGTGATAGGGGGCGTGATAGGGGCGTGATAGGGAGCGTGATAGTGGCGTGATAGGGGGCGTGATAGGGCGTGATAGGGGGCGTGAGAGGTTTTGGACATTATATTGCCTCTCACGACTCAATTAAACATGGTCTGCTACTGTTCTCTCTTCCATGTGCTTCCAAGGGTTTCCAGTATTTGTGAAGCTGAGACGATGACACGGTAGGAAATGAAACTCAGCAGTTAAAGTTAATCTTCTTACTTGTTTCATATCAGCTGACATTTACGACGACTTGTGGCGAGAATAATCGGTAACATGACCGTAGTGTCATTGTTCCATATTTGTTGAAATAGGAAATCGTTCTGGTTTTGTCTTTATGGTGTTTTACATCATTTTCAACACATGTAAGGTTATATATGACGGTCATTTTTTTTGTGGTGGAGGCAGACCACCCACTCTTCCTGGGTAGAACCAGTACTGTACACCTCCCACCATCCGTAAGAATCGACACTTTCTCACAAGTCGAGCTCCGAATGTGATTCGAACTCGCAGCTGGGAAAGGCGAGAAGGTTTACAACGTAACATCGTTAACCCCTCGGCCACGGAGACGCTAACTCGTTTTTGGAATACATATTGACATGTCACCATCGCTCAACATTTTGAGTTCGCTAGTAGATCATTACTATGAGAACCTTCGTCGTCCGCGATAATATCCACTGTATCCATTTGTGCCACTGGCGTAGTTATGTGCTCCTAATAGTTATTAAGCGACACTATTGGTAAATATATCTTCATTTCCGTCAGGAAGCATTGCCGTATGACTATATATATGTAATCGTAAGAGAGCAATGATTAGAAATTATTTGAATACATTATCCAGGTTAAAGCTTTTCTGATGAAAACACAGTTCGAAAGGATTTGCATACTTGTGTGTCACAGCTCGGTGACATTTCCATGAATTTGGCCGCATAGGTAATAACTCCAGAAACGTCCAAAATATCGATTTTGCATCATTATGACAGATACAGCTGTTATACACATAAGGACGACACTTCTGTAGAAATGATACAATTATGTGTTATTTACACGTATTTATCCATGAGACTACGAGCGTACTGCTATTAAAAGTAGATATACAAATCGAACAGTAAAAGTAGCATTCAAGGACGACAGTCAGACATAAACACACACAGAAACAAAGAACAACTTTAAAGGTGAATAAAAGGCGAGATATGACATCACAAACACAAAAAGGGTTGACAATAGGGCTACCGCCTTGGAACGGGCAGTGGCAAAAAAGCCACTGGGGGCTCAAACCCGGTTCTAGTGTACACCAATCCTCACTCTTATCCTATTGTCAACCCAGGAAACAGGACAGTGTAGATAAAGGTATCCCCGCCAGGTAAACATCTCTAACAAACAAGATAGCATTAATAGGCAATGTGATCATGTATATAATATAAAAAAACATAAAAGCCTAGAAAGCCACAATGTATGTACTCAATGACTTGGCATGAGTATTGTGATCAACACTCAATCTATATGTTTTGATATATTTGCTTTCAACGATGTCGAATGGAATATGTGCTTTTATATGGTGGCTGATTTCTGCCATTTGTCGCCTTTCCGTTATTTCGCCGCAAAAAGATGACAGAACGAAAATACGACTGGACGAAAAGACGCCAAATGCAGCGCGAAAAGACGACCGAATGAAAAGACGACAGAACGACAGAACGAAAAGATGACATTTCAAGGGGGAAAAGACGACAGGTCTCGCACCTCTATTATCTCCCCTGAAAGCTCACGGACCTAGAGACAAAAGGAAAACAGAAAATAATTCTATTTTTTCTCAATTTTAGGCAATTTTTAATTAAAAAAATGCAGTGTAAAAGACAGATGATACAGAAAATCCCATGTTGATATGAGGTTTCATTCAAATTTAAGAATTGTTTGACGGAAGCACCGCATATTCAGCTAGATAGTGTATGAATTTTGTATTTTCCATAGGGTTCACAAAACATGAGCGAGAAAAAAACCCAACCTGGCTAACTTATGTATTTTATTGTTTTAAATTACTGGTCTTGGCTATACTGAAGATATTAAATCAACAACAATGTCTGTTGCCCTTCTTTGAAGCTCAGGTGTTGCAAAAGGCTGTACAGTAACCCTATGGGAAAATTAATTGTGGTGTGAGACCGACAGAACGCCACGCGAAAAGACGACACTTCAGCCGTCATTTGATATTAGAGAGATTGAGGAACTAAACGCATACGGGAACCTGTACCGGTAGACGACGATACGTCATCAAATGACGTCATAAATGCCGAACTATGTCACTAGCTACCAGTTGTTCTACAAGTTTATAACGGGTAAGTAGCCATTTTCCCGTACAGTGAAAACGGGTAACTTTGTAATCAAATTTAGCTATGACTGTTTGTTGATTTAAATAGTGAACACTTGTCCGGGTACCTTAAGCATCCGTGCAAGCATTCATGCACATTTTACCTCATTTCTTTATATTTTGATATTGATTTGAACTGTTTTTGATGAGTGGGTTACCTGTTTACAAACATATAACGCTCGAACATGTGTATGTTATATTTATATTTTGACAATAGTCATTTTGTCTCTAGTGGTGTCGTGGTTTGATTGATTGATTGTCGTCTTTTCGTTATTTCGTGTGCCTTCTGTCGTCTTTTCGCGATGCATTTGTCGTCTTGTCGTTCTGTTGTTCTGTTGTTCTGTCGTCTTTTCGTTCTGTCATCTTTTCGCATTCCGGTTGACATGGGCATTTAATAACACAGGGATTACACAATACTATGGTGGCTGATTTCTACAAAAGACGAAAGACGACACTTTTCGCGATGCATTTGTCGTCTTTTCGTTCTGTAATTCTGTCGTTCTGTCGTATTTTCGTACTGTCATCTTGTCGTTCTGCCATCTTTTCGCCTTCTGGTTAATATGCGCATTTAATTACACAGGGATTACACATAACATTTGTTTCCAATGCAAATGGCCGCAGTGCCGATGTGTGCATGTCAACCGGAAGGCGAAAAGACGACAAGAAGACATGGCAAGACGTCTTTACGCGGATGAAGTGACATCTTTTCGTCTTTTCGCGTGGCGTTCTGTCATCTTTTCGCCCATAAAATGTCGTCTTTTCGCTCTGTCGTTCTGTCGTCTTTTTGTTCTGTCATCTGTTCGCGCTGCATTTGGCGTCTTTACGTTCTGTCGTCTTTTCGTTTTGTCGTCTTTTCGTTATTTCGCCGCAGAAATCAGCCACCATACTTTTAGGAAGACCGAGTGGAATATTTGATGTCATTGAGGTCAAATATATTTGATTTTAGCGAGACCGAGTGAAATATTTGATGTCAGTAAGGTCGAATCGAATCGAATATTTGCTTTTAGCGTGACCGAGGAGAATATTTGATGTCAGTGAGATCATATGGAATATTTGATTTTAGCTAGACAGAGTGGAATATTTGATGTCAGTGAGATCAAATGGAATATATGCTTTCAGCGAGGCTGAGTGGAATATTTGATGTCAGTGAGGTCGAATGGAATATTTGCTTTTAGCGAGGCCGAGTGGAATATTCGATGTCAGTGAGGTCGAATGAAATATTTGCTTTCAACGAGACCGAGTGGAATAATTGTTGTCAGTGAGGTCGAGTGGAATATTTACTTTCAGCGAGACCGAGTGGAATATTTGATGTCAGTGAGGTCGAGTGTAATATTTGCTTTCATCGAGGCTAAGTGGAATAAGTATGTATAGGTCGATTTGGGTCAAACGTAACGTTAAGACGTTCTTTTTCGAGCAAATGGATAACAGTAAATATGTTTGTACATTTGTTCCATTCATAGCTATAGTTAGAAGACGGATATGGGCACCTAATCAATTGTTGAGACAATACTAATTTGGATGATGATAAGTGCCATTGTATGGGCATAATTAGGCTCTGAAACATTCGTATCTCAATGACTTAGCATGTGCCATTTTTTTATTTAGCTGCGATGGTATTTATAAATGTGTTGTCTTCCCACAAACATTGAACTGTAAATAAATACTGAAAAAGTGATCCCTTGGAAGAGCAACAAACACAAACAAGAGAGAAAAGTAACAGGCTCGGTTTTATTGAGTCTGTTCATGAGAGGTAATTATACGATGCAACACCTCTCACGCCTCCTTGCACCGGCTTAAGCGATATTCTACTTTAAAGCAACACGGAATGGACTTGATGATCCTAAAGGACCAGTAAATAATAACACTACTGATTTGTAGTCGGGGGACATTTTACGGCCGCCACACAGCACTTAACAAACGCTAGTGTGAATGTCAATACACAAAGAAGAGACAAAGAATCAGACTCGGTTTTATTGAGTCTGTTCATGAGAGGTAATTATAAGATGCAACACCTCACGCCTCCTAGCACCGGCTTAAGCGATATTCTATTTTAAAGCAACACAGAATGGACAGGGAAGACTTCTACGGTCGCCATTTTCTCTCGGATAATATACTGTTGTTGAATGCGTGTTTTTGGTTGTTCGACATTTATACCTAGCTAGAAAATATGTCTAAGATCAGTAATAATCCGAAATGTAATTGAGTGTCCAGATGACCGAGATGTCCTCATATTGTTTAGTCCTTTTAAACAGTGTTGTAAGGACTTCTTGAACTCTATAGACAAATATGTTGTATATGTAATAAATACTGATAAGGGACATCCTTCTGGGAGCAACAAACACAACCAAGAGAATAAAGTAGCAGACTAGGTTTCATTGAGTCTGTTCATGAGAAGTAATATAGAAAGCAACACCTCACTACCCATAGCATCGGCTTATGCGGTATTCTACTTAAATGCCACAAGTATTGGTCTCGTTGTAAATCGAGCGAATAAATGAAAACCACTTTCGATTTGATGGATGACTCGCTATACATTTTACCCTAATTTTTCGTTTTTTATGTGCCTCCAATCCTGTTATTAAATTAACAGGGTTGATATTCACAGGTGGCCATCTATCTACAACAGAAATACTCTCACAGTTTGTAAGTTTATAGCTACTAAAGACAACATTTTATTTTAAAATCCCAGTGGCCACTGACCGTCCCAAGGCGGTAGCTCGTGTTGCAATTCCGTTTGTGTTTGAGATGTCATGTGCCTTTCTTTGTATTAACATTGTAATTGTTGTTTGTTTTAATGCGTATTTTTTGTTTGAATGTGCTTTGTGATTGGTACATTTCCTGCTCGACTTTTATACCTGCTTCATTTCTGGTACTATAGATATCGGTATCTGAAATATCTTGATGTGCCTCATCAGGCAGACCTCGATGCTGTAAACTTTACAGATAACAACACTTTAATTGAAGATGTTATCAGATGATTCATGGTATCGGCTGGCCTGTTGGACTATTTATAACACTAGCATGACCGTTAAATCGGGTTTGATAAATATATTATTGTTCTTTTTAAAGTGTTTTGTCAGGAAGGAGTAAGTTTTGACCTGTTTCAATAAAAGAGCAATTTAACTTAGGCCAAATTAAACAATTACACTGTAAACAATGAAATATTGGGTTTCTGGTCGTACCCTAAAATAGTTTTCTCTGGGACTGCAACTGCTGTGGTTGTTCAGTACAACTTTGGATATATCCTGAGACGTTTCTAATTATGTGTTTTATATATATTTACAATAACATATACGTGTGTCTTTTCCTAATTTCCCAACAAGCTGATAACAAAGTATCAAAGTGGATTCCGGCGCCAACGAGGCATAACACGTTACAGACAATCTCATACAATTTGAATCGTTTATTAGGGAAGCTTTCATAAAAAAAGAACATCTAGTCGTGTATTTTTTGACTTGGAGAAAGCGTATGATACTGCATGGAAGTACGGTATTATGAATGATCTTCATGACCTTGGTCGATTACCCATTTTTATAGAGAAATTCTTAGATAATAGACAGTTTCGTGTCCGAATGGGTTCAACCCTCTCTGACATTCATGAACAGGAGATGGGTGTGCCACAGAGCAGCATACTCTCTGTCACCGTTTTTAATATAAAAATTAATAGTATAGTTAAGTGCATCAATCCTGGTGTGGATTGCTCTCTATATGTTCATGACTTTGTTATATGTTATCGTGCAAAAAACATGAACACTATTGAGAGACAACTTCAACAATGTCTCAATAAACTTCAGACCTGGTCTGATGAAAATGGTTTTAAATTTTCTAAGTATATGGATCGACTCGCAAGTCGTACTTGCAGATGCTCGATCCTATACGATCCTATACATAATCATGATTACGACTCGCCTTAGGTGCCTTTCGTACATCACCAGCCGAAAGTCTATATGTTGAAGCTAATGAACCATCACTGTCTCATAGACGGGACAAATTAGCCCTTCAATACGCCATTAAATTAAAGTCTAACCCTTCAAACCCAACTTTCGATAAAGTTATGAACCTCTTTTCGATCGAAAACCGAAGGCCATTCGATCATTTGGTCTTCATATTAAACCAAAATTGAGAGACACTGAAATCGACTTAAATTTAATTGCCAAGTACAAAGTACCACAAATTCCACCGTGGACTTTGGAAACACAAACAATTATTTTCGACCTTTGTAATAGTAACAAATCCAGTACAGACCCTACTGCCTTTCAAAGCAAATTTAATGAAATTAAATCGAAATACAGTAACTTTCAGCATATATACACAGATGGTTCTAAAGATGTAGATAAGGTAGCTGCAGCAGCTGTTGTTCACAAACACAGCATAAAGAGCCGCCTGCCTGACAAGGCCTCTATCTTTTCAGCTGAACTTAAGGCAATTGAACTTGCCTTAAATTATATTCAGGAATCTGATGATGACCATTTTGTAATATTTTCTGATTCCCTTTCATCTCTTCAAGCACTGGGTAATATGAAACATGATAACCCAGTTGTGCTTCAACTTTTAGAAAAGTACAATTCTCTTATAATTGATAATGTTATTATTTTCTGCTGGCTTCCAAGCCATGTAGGAATACGTGGTAATGATAGAGCTGATAGTGCTGCTTAGGAATACGTGGTAATGATAGAGCTGATAGTGCTGCTAAAGCAGCTTTAGATTTACATATATCTGATACCAAATTACCTTATACTGATTTTAAAAGTTGTATTAACACATATATTCGTAACTCTAGGCAAGCCGCTTGGGATTTGTCAGTTAACAATAAACTCCATTCAATTAAACCGTTACTCGGAGAATGGCGTTCTTCTGGTAGACCCATTCGTCAAGAGGAAGTTATCCTAGCCCGGTGCAGAATAGGGCATACACGTTATACTCATTCATATTTATTACAAGGTGAGCAATTACCAGAATGTATACCCTGCTTTGCGCCGTTAACGGTCAAACACATATTGCTGGAATGTGTAGACTTTGATCCTATGCGTCAAAGGTACTACAATGTTAAAACTATGACCGAGTTATTTAATACTATTATTTTAGTTTAGTTTTAGATTTCCTGAAGGAAGTCAGACTATATAAATCATTATAACATGTTCTTGTATATATTTACTTTTTTATATACCCGTTTTCGGGCATTTTTTGATTTACATATATAGTTTATATTACTACCATATCATCCCTTATTTTTTAATAGTTTTATCTTGATATATTTACATTAATTTTTAATTAATCCTTCATTTCTTCATCTTTCGTCAGTTTTTGCGCACAATATGACCTATTTATGTGTCGACGTGCCGTAAAACACCATTCATTCATTCATTTTCCTAATTTCTATGGATGTGGACTTTATTGTCAGAGATTTCCTTTTGATGTGATATACGTTTTTTTAAACTGTATTGTCAATTGGAAGACAGGATAATAGCGAGGTTGTGTAAACTTAAAATCGATTTAAGCTATCCAGTGGGCCATATTGCTACTAACCGTTCCAAGTCGGTAACCCTGTCTTCAGCACTATTTCTGTTATGTTTTGTCTTTTTCATTGTATAGTTAATTTGCTCTTTGTTTGTGGTACAGTGCTGATCTACGGTGCCGATGCGTTTGGGCGATATTAGCCAGTATTTAGCGCTCAGTGTGACGCTATTATAAAATGACAAAACATCATGCTCTCTGGATGATATTTTGAACATAGATATCTCTTCCTTTTTCTGCTATGGTTAATGCTATATTTTTGCTTACTCACTAAAACAAACCATTCCGAATATCTTGTCTGTATTTATATCCACTTATTTGAAGTGGAGTAATAAATAGCGAGATTTATGACAAGCCATAGTTTCAAATTTGATAGCTTTAAATATTCTAGGATATTCCCCGAAATAATATTATGGGTTTGTATATGCTTGTCTACTGTTAGTCTAAGTTGAGGATGTTAACATTAGTAGACTAGAATAATATAACTTACCCTCATCCCAAACTTTTAATAAATGTCTAAACTGTCAAATCCACTCAAACCATTTCTTCTGGTAATTGATTATTTTCACCAACGACCAATTGCATACGGTATTTCAAGCATACAACCTCATTACCAATTCCTCCAGTTATGTTTTCAGTTTACTTGGTCTGTTTATTGGTATCAGAGAGCGTTTAAGATTAAGTTTACACACATCCTAATTCAGTAAACTGAGGTATTGATGTGGTAAAACCTTGGTAAGATATGTAACAAAAACAATCATTACGTGGTCCGAGTATTAACTTTCATACCCCATCCAAACCCTTCTCCAAGAAGCGAAAACGGGGTTGGCTGGGGTATGAAAAAACACACGTTAATTTCGGCTTAAAACTTAGCATAATGTAAAACATTTAATAGGTAATTTTAAACAGGTTATCGCATGTTTTCAGTAAAAAGGTGTTTTTAAATTTATTTTATTGTCGAAATACCTGTTACTATAAGCTTTCCCATCGCTTAATGGAGTTAAAGCGGGACCACGTAATGTAGACCTGTTTTGCCTTTATTTTTAGTTTAACCTCATGACTAAGGTGATCCAAAATTTAATTATGATGAACTTGACAAGGTGCAATATGTTAATCATTATGTTATGCATATACAATTCTCGATTCGTTTGTGTCGATTCGATTTTCTTTCGGCTACAAAGCACAATCATTACATGGATTTTTGTTTTTAAGCCAAAAGAAAGAATCTGTTAATACATGTTTAATATTGGAAAACAAAATTAATACTTATTTGCCCAATTTAAACAATAAAAACACATATTCATGGATTACTTCAAATGTGCTCATGTCTACTGCTTTTCCCAATATGAAGGTCAAAAGTTGTCATACAGGAAATGTAGCATTCACATATCTCAGTCATACAAAAACATTCAAAACAAACAATAAAGAAAGATAAAATATCGGACAGGGAAAGCAGCATTCAAGAACGACAGTTAACCACAAAAAACAAAAACAATCACGCAAACAGACTAACGAGAATGCAAAAGCAATAAAAAATACAAACGACATCACAAACACAAAAGGGTTGACAATAGGGATACCGCCTTGGAACTGTCAGTGGCAACAAAGGCCACTGGGGGTTTAAACCGTGTCTAGGATGCACCAAACCTCACACTTACCCTACTGTCATCCCATTAAAACAGGACAGTGTCAATAAAGAAATCCCCGCCATGATCACTAAAAACATAAGCAAAACATAACAGGGTTGACAGCAAGGATATTGGATTGCCTCCAATGTGCGTTTACCTACTGATTTTACCATAGCACAGTAGATACAAACGTCAAACAGAAAATTTAGATTCACATAATTCGGTCATCCAAAATAATTCATTCAAAACAACCAATACATGTATATACTAGGATAACTAGAAGCAAACTATCACAGGGCTGACAACAGGGATACATACTTGGGATGGTCATCCTCATATATGTGTTATACTGATATTGCCTATTAATGCTGCCTCGTTTGTTAGAGAATAAAGCTTGGTGTTTTTTTCTTTGTTTACACTATCCTGTTCTATTGGGATAACAATAGGGTAAGAATGAATTTTGATGCACCATAGAACCTGCCAGGGTTCAACACATGCTTTGCTTCTTGTGAACATTTTAATTGTCGATTATTTTAATGCGTGTTTCTGACTGAATGTGCTCTATGAAAGCTCTGTACAAAGATCAGTTAAAGGCAAGATATGACATCACAATAATATCATAATCCAACCAGAATGGACTACAAAAGAAAGGAGACAGATGGAAGATTACCATTGTTCGAAAATGTTAAACCACAAATTAAATACATATATCAAACAGAAAAAGTAAACGCACTTGAAAGTTTTTATATTTGATAAATTTGAAAAACCTTGGTTGACTTATAAATCCCTACTGACTTATCTTAAATTTTAAGAGTTATACTGTGAAACACATCCATCTTGTTCCTTCTTTTTCTTGTTTTTTGTTTTGTCTTTTTTTTTTGACAAAAAAAAATCAAGGGGAAAACCCCAAGAAATTTGTAATTATATCTGTTAAATTATGTTCCCCGCTGTTCCCACTGAGTATTGAAGAGTCACACCTCCATAGAAATATTGTGTCTTTTCTTAATATATTTAATTGGATAACACCATTTTTGTTAGACACAGTCAACTGTAGGAAAACTCAGCAGAGATGGTATGTGGATCTTGTATAAAAACTGAAACACTCATAGTTGATTATTTTAGCATTGTAATTATCTATGTTAAACAATTCTTTATACAAGATATATATGCTGGATTTTGAAAAAAATATATTGCAATTATCAATGAAGGCGTATTAAAGCAACAAAATAAATATTTTGACAATTTTGTAAATGTTTACTGCTTTCAAGATTTAAAGGGACACGCAGCAATCTGGTGTATTTGCAAATAAAATTCTGTTGAAAGACCCTCAGATTGCAGAGAGCCCCTTTCATTTAAATTGTATTTTATATCTTCTTTTGAATATTGTAAAGAAATTAAAAAAAAAACTCTCCATTTATATAGTTTCTAAGCATGATATGTATTTTTTTCTTCTAAATATTTTGAAAACTGTTTATAGATAATAAATAGTTTGCATATTACATCTATATATGTACGCTTTGTTGAGGGGTGGCCCATCCTGACCCTCACAGACATATTACGGGGTGAATAAATGGATTACCATTAATTTGGCGATCGAAATTAAAAAAAATAAAAATATTTGAAGCAATTTTGTTGATAAAAATATCAGGTCTATTTACAAAATTGACTGACATTTCATCTGGTCGTTATTTCTTCAAATTAAAAAAGAATAACGAAAAATATGCCAAGGTGACATTCGAAATGATTGAAAAGGATAATAAGACACGTGAATATTATAAAAAAAAATCGATACGCTGATTTAATACGGTCCCGGTAATATTGATAAAGAATACGATTATTCTCTCTAAAGCTAAATGTCATATCGAACGATTGCAAAATTATGAAAACAATTCCTTCAACAAAAGCTAAATGTCATATCAAACGATTGTCAAATTATAAAAACAATCCCTTCAACAGTATTGAAGACATGCCATGCTGAAATTGCTATGATAGTTTTCTCAACTTTAAAAATAAGTATAAAAGTTGAACAGGAAACCACAAAACACGCTCAAGGACAACATGTTTTTATATTGACCTTGCCACTCAATTCAAGGTAAGGTCGTTAGAATATTGCATTTTTTGACAGTATACTTATGTTTATGTATATTTATTTTCTAAACGTTACTTTAAAGTTATTCTTTTGATAGTATTGAAGTTATGAAAAGCTGAATTTAAAATCTTAATAAACTGTTAAACAAAACTGACACCTTCTGCTCGTTCGATGACATTAATAACTTCCATGCTATCAAAAGAATAACTTTAAAGTAACACTTAGAATTACTATAATAAATACTATATTCTAAATGACCTTTCCTTGACTTTAGTGGCAATGTCAATAAAAAACATAGCTGTTAAGAAAACTATCGTAGCAAATTCAGCATGGCATGTCTTCAATAAAATTGATAAGGGATTGCTTTTATATTTTGGCAATCGATTGATATGACAATTAGCTATAGAGAAAAATCCTATTCTTTATGAATATGACAGGGACCAGCGTGAAATGACTTCATATCTGCAATGCCAACCAACGTACGAATGTACTGAAAGGCGTGGTAGAGGTAATAGGTAGTCGTAGAATACAGCGTCAAAATTCTTTATGAATATGACCGGGACCACCGTACCATATTTTTTTAAAAAAAATATTCGCGTATCTTATCTATCTCGATTCGATTTAGATCACTTACCGCCCAAAGTATGGACAGTTAAAACATGATTAAGTGTACGGTTGTGAGTTCGTTCAGAGATTTATTTGTTAGACCATTAATTCAATGTTATGAGCAGGATGCTGTTTTAATTAAGTAAGGGTTATCACATACTAGTCCTTTAAAATCCATTAGAACTCCTCAATATTTACAACTGTTGAGGCTGTTGACGTTATTGACGTCATTGTTTTGGCGCATTATGTTGTTTTTTTTCATAAGTTTCAAGGTTGTGAGTGTATGATAAATAGAATATGTGTTGGGGTTTGTCGTGAATATAGGATTTATTTTCATCTCGAAGTGAAAAAAGTCGCTAAAGCACTCCTGAAAATATATTTTTTCACTTCTCGATGAAAACAAGTCCTATATTCACTCAAAACAAAACTAATATCCTCTATCTATTGAGACAAATTGGATGCTTGCGCAGTGCGTGCGTGCCTGCAGAGCGAGATTCTCCTTGACGAATGAAGTTTATTCGAAGTTAAATGCGTTTTATAAGCAGAAATAATCAAATGTTTGAAATTAATTATCCTCAATTTCCATTGTCATGTTATTTTGAATTAAATGGAACGTCGATATATGTGTATGACTGCTATTTAAGCTTCTTAAACATTAATTGAAAACGATGCAATGATTTTATATTAGTGTTTTAGTTGTCACGTTAATGTCATTTATTTAAACTTAGCTAATTAGTAGATTTTTATAAGAACATTAATGTAATGACATTTAAGATGGTGTTTAAGTACATTCGTTGCAAAAAATATTTCATTTAACAACGATTAGTTACCATATCGTGTTTTTACTTGAAGTATTATGCTAACTGCCGTGAAAGTGGTTAATGTTAGATCTTATGGCAGCCTACGAGGAATGATACAGAGGTGGAGGTATTTATTCAGTGTATGAATGGTGTATGTATTTATTCAGTGTATGAATGGTGTATGTATTTATTCAGTGTATGAATGGTGTATGTAATAATAGTTGTGTTATTTTTGTCTTGATTTTTATATTTGTTTATTGATGATATATATGACCTGACAACCCAATACATTTCCGTTGGAGCAAACATGTTGGTAGCACATTAACCGTATCACCGTATTTGTTTGTAGTCTTTATATGGTTGAATTGGCAGAACGAATTAATAGTTCGGACAAATCAACACATAAACTGAAAATCAATTGTATAACATGTATTCATTATAAAGATGGAAAATTAAAAATACTGTAACTAATGAGCACAGTAAACGCATATATCCCCAGCTATACCAATATTTTAACTTTTTTTCTCAAATGAAAGCTCTTCATCAATTAATCTATTTGAATAAACCAAATTAAACCATTTATATAGTATCAAAAATAGAGGCACATCTAAAATTAATTAACAAAGAGTTATTCGACATATTTGCAATATTTGTATATCGTTTGAGACTAGATAAGAGTTTCAATTATTTTCATGAAAATTTCCTGTCTGTTAAGCAGAATTTCATCGATTACACGAAACTCTTATATTAATGACACATGTTTCATAAATTTAATTAATAACGTAACCGGCACGTATAATGTATATCTAGTAGAACCTTGTTTTGAATATCCAGCTGGCTTGCGGAACGTCGGTGGTTCTACCCAGGTGCCCGCCCGTGCACGAAAATTGTCCGGAGGGGCACCTGGGGTCTTCCTCCACCAATTGAAGCTGGAAAGTCGCCATATGACCTTAGCTGTTGGTGCGACTATAAAATCCAATTCAATCAATTGTTTTGAATAGTGGTAATATGGGGAACTGGCATAGATATTTATTAGTATCTTGTTGTGTTAATGCGAAAAAAAATATGAATATTACTCTTTACATCTTCATACAGTTATATTTTCAGTTGATTTTCGTTATGTTTTATTGATCGATTGATTATTTATGTTCCTCCCAGTTGGAGAGAATTTAAACAATACAATAATACAAATAGTAGCAATAATACATACACATATACAAGACAAAGAAACGTATCGATGTAGACTTTCCCAGTGTGGCGCGCCAGTTGTATTGATGACTTCTCCAACCCACACACTGTTTGCGTCACCGAATTTGTATATGGCATGGTGGATATGAGAGTCGAGAATTTACAATAATAGTCCACATCCTTCTCGTTATAATATGATAATGGTATTGGTTATATTTATACAATTTGTTTTCGAGTAAATGCCATTTATTCTGCTTTTCGAGGGCCGTAGCACACTTCCACGGAAATGGAAAATGGACTTAAGACATCTTGACTCCTGGAAATGTCTTTATTTGGAAATAAAAATGTATGTAAGATGTGACATCTTAAAAAGCATACTACAGACCCCTTTACAATAGTATGATTGAATATAAGCATTTTCACAAAAATAGATCTCAACTTTCGGTATCTGTAGGTCGGCAGGCTCATAAACAGTACGTGAGCGGTAGCAAGCATATTTTACTACCGTTCATGAACAGTCTCAATCAAACCGAGACTGCAATATTTCGTATGTATCGTGTTCGGCCGTTTCAAAAGGTCCACTCCCATACTCTTTTTTATCAGTTCAATAAATCAATGTGTATTCTCTTCTTACGGACTCCGTATGTAATCAAGCGAAAAACCAAATGTCATCAGTCAATTTTATTAGACAGAACCTTATCTCTTACTTATACCAAACTCTGGAAATAGTCATGCCAAATCTGCAAATATTTATGTTGGAAGCAGGTTGCTTTAAACACATACTTTTGTTCCGTCATTTTGTTATACCATTTTATAGACAGTTTTTAAATAACGCTTTATTTTGTGTGTTTGTGTACGTGTTATTTGCCCGTATATAACCTTCTTAATTCTAAAAATATTCACATAAAAAGTATAAAATGAGAAATTTGGAAATCGTCGAACTCGATAGATACAAAAAATATTGCAGTCTCGGTTTGATTGAGACTTTTCATGAACGGTAGTGAAACATGCTTGCTACCGTTCAAGCCCTTTATCCCCGGGTTGGCAGAGCTACCAAATAGGACATAAATTTGAGCCATCCCGAAGATGATATACATATGATGGTGAATATGGAACCTTAAATGTAGTATTTTCACATCTAGCCATGGCCAGCGGCGCATGGTCCCAGTAAAACTAACAAAACGCGTCGCCCTAAACGAGAAAACAATGGGCGAAATAAACAAAATGGAATTAGCTGGGAGCAGAGGTAATGAAGCCTGCTTATCACAGGTAACAGTCAAAAGAATAAATTAAAAAGCAGGAAAATATCCTAAGGGCGATTAAACAATACTCAGGACCTTTAAAGGCTGGAGTAGTGGAACCACCTATTTGAAATGCAAGTAAGAAACCAAAAGTATTTGAGAATGTACCACCGATATCTATAAATATAGGGCTCAGCGATCTCCAAAGACCGGAATTGCAAGGTCGTGTCCGCTTACATTTCAGTATCAACCTCTGGTGGTCAGTATTTGCACAAACATCTGCCCCATGTCCGGATATTTGTTCGGCTGTTCATTTGTTTAATTAAACATAGTTATTGCATAGATAAATCAATTATGAAAAATATGTCAGTGATCGCTCTCGAACGTTGACCCCAACATTGAGTGTGTCCTTTACACTTGCAAACATGCTTGTACTCATTGTACTTAATCCTTAAGGTGGTTCACATTGTTTAGCTTTGATGACTGTATACACTACTCAACTTTTATAATCGGTCACCCAGGTTTTTTGAAAATAACACGAACACTAAAAACAAACTGGAAATCACCGAAACACATACCAATATTGTATTAAGTTTATCAACAAGGTTTTAAGTCCAATCAAGGCAGATTACGTTTTATAAATCGCTAGCGATATTTGTTAAACGACACCAGTTAAAATTTCAAATGAATATATGAAGTACTAAAAAAAAATATAATTCTTTGAAAAGTGACCGATTGTAAATGTTGAGTAGTGTATAATGTTTACCTTTTACAGTAAAAATAAAATTACTTTTTAAAATCAACACATATATAGTATGTCTCCATGAATTTCTTATTCCTTGTGTTTAAAGTAAAGTATAAGAATAGAGCCTATCAATATAAAATCACATTTTATATTCTTAAATATATAATTAACAAGGGAACACATCAAAAATAAAATTGACTGACACTGATTGACTTGGATAATTAAAATTGCTTGTCGGTTTGTGGATTGTGTTAGCAAGAGTGTGTGCTTGTATAAAAGATAGAGATTATATAACTGCTGGGATCGATTGAAAAAGAGTAGTTCCGGCAGTGAAAAAATAAAACTCTATATTTCACACGTATGAAATACCGCTTTTATTTCATTGCTAAAAGCCACTATTTCACTGCTAAGCATAAAATAAACAATTTTATTACATTTATGTGAGTGAAAGATTGGGATTTCTCAGTGAAAGACAATTCATAATCGCTTAATATTAATAACTAACTCCGAAAACAAAACTAACTAACTGTGGCGTTGAGTTACCCTAGAACCGGTTTAAACCCCCTGTGGCCTTTGTTGCCACTGACCGTTCCAAGGCGGTAGCCCTATTATCAACCCTTTTGTGATTGCGATGTCGTTTGCATTTTTATTACTTTTGCTTTCTCGTTTGTCTGTTGCGTGTTTGTTTTTTGTTTTGTGGTTGACTGTCGTCCTTAAATGCTGTTTTCCCTGTCCGATATTTTTCTTTTTCTTTACGACGTCAATAAAGTGTTGCTGACGTCGACGTTCAATAAAGCGAATAATTTGGGTTAAAATTATATATAAACTGATTTAAAATGTAATAAAGTTTATTATTGCACAGAAGTCGGTTGTTAGTCTCATCTGAAGGTGTAAGTAGTCGGTCATTAAAGAGGACAGTATTCACGATTACTAAACCGAGATTCTAACCATTACACCATGTCGCCATGAAATACAGATATAAAATCGAACAGGAAAAGCAGCATTCAAGGACGACAGTCAACCACAAACACACAGAGAAACAAAGAACAAATTTAAAGATGAATAAAAGGCCAATTAAGAGATCACAAACACAAAAGGGTTGACAATAGGGCTACCGCCTTGGAACGGTCAGTGGCAAAAAAGGCCAGGTTCTAGGGTGCAACAAACCTCACACTTACTCTACTGTCAACCCAATAAAACGGAACAGTGTAAAGAAATCCCCGCCATGAACTATTCTCTAACCAACAAGGCAGCAGTATTAAGGTTGCTTTAATTAAAGATGTACAATTCAAACTTTAAACGGTGAAAATGAATGACTCTGTGTTTTTCGAACACACAAAATGACGATATTTTAGCTTTAGCAGCAGACGGGGATATAAAACAATAATAGCCGATATTAAATAAGAAACTACCAATAGTTTATGAACAAACTATTCACATCATATAATTTTTTTTTTTTTTATAAACAATCAGTACGTATTCAGTTAAAACCTCTGTAATGCATAAAGGATCAATACCATTCTTGGAAAGGGGACGACAAAAAGTAGATACATTCATTAAGTTAATTTCGTTTTATATTTATTAGGCAAATATATACTGAAAGGAAAAAGAGACGCGACACGGGAATGTCCGCTATGTATTGTATGTACAGTATGCTGCTGTTAACTGAATGATACATGGCTACGTAAGATCTTTCCTTTCGGAAAAAAGACTAAAACAACACGTAACACAGCAAATAGTATTCCTATAAAGTTACATTATTGATAGTGTACGCGTTTGGCTCAATCATGTGAGCAAACTTAGAATGCAAATGTTTGCAAACTCTTTACGTTAAATACAGTACTGAACTGGCTCAATTTTTCAAAGTGGAATTTCAACATTTATGCATTTCTTGTTACAACGTGTACTGTGATTAAAACGTCTACAACATCAAAGTTGTGTCCTTTCTCTAACTAACTGCAACTTTTTTTTACAAAACATCCCGTTTCCTTTCATTGCTGGGATAAATGGGATATAACCAATAATGTACCAGACAATGTTAAGGATTAGTGTCTGCTAATGATAGAGACCAGGTCATAATATTTTCAAACAACTGTTACGTTTGTCAAAAGAAATAACACAATGTCATAAGGGGTAAACTCATGACGTGAACAGTTTTTAATAGATGCACGTAAAGAAGTATGAGAGTGAACCTTTGGAAACGGTCGAAAACGACACATACGAAATATTGCAGTCTCGGTTTGATTGAGACTATTCATGAACGGTAGTAAAATATGCTAGTTACCGCTCACGCTCTCTAGCCAGGGTTGAGCAGAACTCAATATTCATAAAATCAATAGTACATAATTTTAACCATCCCGAAGATGGCATGCATATGGCGGTAGACATAGAGATCTTTGCTTCCCCCATGTCCAGCGGCGTAAGTCGAATCTAAATGACCATGGCAATTGATGCACAGTATGTACTTGACAATTGCAGTGGTTCAGTCATAGGTATTTAGGACAAGAGTGTGTGATAATCACTCCAACCAGACGACCTCAGCTTGTCTTATCATATGAAGTAGATATAAAAAGTAACATTCAAGGACGACAGTCAACCACAAACACACACAGAAACAAACAACAACTATAATTATGAATAAAAGGCTAGATATGACATCACAAGCACAAAAGGGTTGACAATAGGGCTACCGCCTTGGAACGGTCAGTGGCACAAAAAGCCGCTGGGGGTTAAACCAGATTATAGGATGCACCAAACTCTTATCCTATTGTCATCCCAATAAACAGGACATTGTTAATAACGATATCCCCGTCAGGTCTCTAACAATGTAGCATTCATAGGTAATATAAGTAAAACACATAAATGATCGTGTATATATAAGATAAAAACAAAAGCCTAAACAGACACAAAGTAAGTACTCAATGAGTTAGCAGAAGCCAGAGCAACTAAAACTTTATTTTTTAAGGAACCACTCGTCTGCACGCACGCACTGCGCACGCATCCAATGTGTCTCTATAGAAAATGGCTATTCTGTCCGAAAATACACTGACGGGAAAATTCAGGAAGTCTAATGGATTTTGAAGGACTAGTATGTGATAAGCCAGACTTAATATAAAGCATCATGCTGATAACTTTAAATTAAAGATCAGTCATATAATACTGTTCTAACTGATCATATCTTGGGCGGTAAGTGATATACAAATCGAATTCCAATGCAATTTATATCGGATAAACGAAAACTTGAATCATTATGTTTTTTTAAACTACTCATCGTTTATAATTTCTTGATGACTACAATTATAAGCCTTTTGTCAATGTTTCTTTTTTATGTGAAATCATCGTATATCACTTATTTGCGTAACTTGCTTGATGTAATAATAATTATGACTTTAGATCCTGGGACCATACGCCGCTGGATATAGGGGATGAAATAAAGATACATATATTGCTATATCCACCGCCATATGCTTGCCATCTTCGGGATGGTTAAAATTATGTACTGTTGATTTTTATGAATATTGATTTCTGCTCAACCCGGGGCTAGAGGGCGTGAGCGGTAGCTAGCATATTTCACTACCGCTCATGAACAGTCTAAATCAAACCGAGACTGCAATATTTCGTATGTGTCATGCTCGGCCGTTTCCAAAGGTCCATTATCATACTCTTTTTTTATAGCACAGTGGCGTTGCTTGTGCAGTGTGGCGGCAGTAAAACGTCTCCCCGCGCTTGCAATCAGTACTGTTATTAATTAGATATTTGCAAATCGCTGAGCCCGATACTTAGTGATCGGTGGTACATTTTCAATTTCTTTTGTTTTCTTACTTAATTTTCGATTCGGTGGTTCCACTACTCTGGCCGATAAAATTCTCTGGGTATTGTTTAACCACTCATAGGATATGTTGTCTGCTTTTTAATTTAGTCCTTTTGGCTGTTGCTTGTGATACTTGTGTCGTGCTCGGCCGTTTCCAAAGGTCACACTTATCATACTCTTGTTTTTAGTTTGCATTAACAGAAGTCGTCCACACACACGAGTTCAAAAATTACAACAAATGTACTAAAAGGAAAAAGAAAGGCAACACGGGAATTTCCGCTATATATTGTATATACTGCACACTTAATTCCATATATATTCGAAAGAAATCCCAAGTTGCTTTGTAAAAAAAAAAGTTGCAGCTAGTTAAAGGACACATCTGTGATGTTGCAGACATTTTAATCAAAGTACACGTTGTAACAAAAAATTCATAAATGTTGAAGTTCCTCTTTGAAAAATTGAGCCAGTTCAGTACGGTATTTAACTCAAAGAGTTTAAAAGTTTTGCATCCTAAGTTTGCGCCAAACGCGTACTAGGTCAATAATGAAACTATTTGCTGTGTTACGTGTTGTTTTAGTCTTTTTTCCGAAAGAAAAGATCTTACGTAGCCATGTACAATTCGATTAAGAGCAGCATACTGTACATACAATATATAGCGGCATTATACAATAGTCGCGTTCTTTTTCCTATCAGTATACTAGGAACAACAGAAGCAACGTATGCGAAACAACAACCATAAAATGGTTGACAACACCGCCTTGGAGCGGTTAGTGACAACGATTATGCTATGTTTGGACATCAATAATCCGTTGATGATTGGCATATAGGTAATGGTACTACATCAGTATACATGCATCGTCTAGTATTGTGTGCATCATGTTACCTGCTACTTCTATAGTGACGTGATTTATAAACTTGGTAAAATCCTTGTCATCATAACTTTCAAACAATCATTATTAAATGTGTTAAGAAGTTTATCAAAAGAGGTTATGACCCTGTTATTTTGCAACGCACTGCGTGTTTAGTGGTTGACCTTTTACAGTTCACCGTTTCGCTAATTGTGTATTAAACGGACAGATTGTGGAACTTATGATGACGTTTACCTCAGTCCTGAAAGAACGGTAACGTTTGTTTCCAATCTTGTCATGTCGTGCCCTTAATGGTTTATTCTCGTGTTGCTCTGGCTTCTGCCAAGTCACTGATCGTTTGACTTGCGGCTTTCAATGCTTTTGATTTTTATATTCATATATACATGATCATTGTTTGTGTTATACGTGTTTTGTCACATACTTGCCTCTTGGATGCTGCAATTCCTGTTCGACTTTTATATCGATTTTTTGTCATAAAACTGAACAAAAAAGGAGTATGATAATGGACCTTTGGAAACGACCGAGCACGACACATACGAAATATTGCAGTCTCGGTTTGATTGAGACTGTTCATGAGCGGTAGTGAAATATGCTAGCTACTGCTCACGCCCTCTAGCCCCGGGTTGAGCAGAACTCAATATAAATAAAATCAATAGTACACAATTTTAACCATCCCGAAGATGGCATGCATACGGCGGTGGACATGGAGTTCTTTGCTTCCCCATGTCGTAAGGCGTATGGTCCCAGTATCTAATAAAATTAAATGCCCCGAAGAGCGAAATAAACATGATGGAATTTAGTTGGGAGCAGCGGTTATGAAGCCTGCGTATCACAAGTAACAGCCAAAAGACTAAATTAAAAAGCAGACAACATATCCTATAAGTGGTTAAAACAAAAGGTATTTCAACAGGTATAATGAGATGCACAGAGATGCACAGTTATGGTGGTGGTGTTATTTTTTTACCAAATATAGCTAGTTCAAACCAACAAAACATACTCGTCCCATCCTTAAAAAAGAAAAATATTCAAGTGTTTGTAGCTTATTGTTCATAATAGTGTATTGTTGTGTGTTGTTTTACAACAAACGGATGTTATCACGCATACGAGCAACCATACGATCGCGCAGTATCGTTACACATCGGTTACTTCGCAGCTGACGTTTGATTACACGTATTACTCTAAACTAGATGACGATGTTTTGAAGCATTTCTGTTGATAAATAACGACATATACTTACAATATTGACTGGCATTTCATCTGAACGTTATTTCTTTAAAGGGTATATCAGTGATCGTTGACCTACAACATGATGAAAACAAATAAGAATATTATAAGTAAACAAATCAAAACAAAAAAACAACAACTGGTAGGGTGATTTTCACGATGGTTCCGGTCATATTTTTAAAGAATAGGATTACCTCTCTAAAGCTAAATGTCAGATCAAAATATTGCCAATATACAAAAAGCAATCCTTTCAATTGTATTGAAAACATGCCAAGCGGAAATTGCTTTGTCAGTTTTTGTAACTTGAACACAACAACAAACAACCAAAAGTAAGGTTTTTATATTGACCTTGCCACTCAAGTCAAGGTAAGGTCATTTAGAATATTGTATTTTTTTTTAAAGTATAATTATTTTTGTCTATTTATTGTCTACACGTTACTTTAAAGCTATTCGTTCGATAGTATTGAAGTTATGCCATGCCGAAGTTACAACCTTGATAAACTATTCAACAAAAGTTGACACCCTCTGCCCGTTCAATGACATCCGATCAGAAATTACTCTTGGCACATGGTATATTGCTAAACAAGAAATTGTGCTCAGTTGTGGAATAATTACTCGCCCTAAGAATCGGAATGGTATTCTAATTTTTTTATTATACATTATTATATACCGCAATCCCTAGACACAACATTTATTATATTATTATACTGCAATCCCCAAACACTTTATCCAGTATATCGACTGTGCGTGACAGTCCAGTCTCAGTACACTGCAGTGTACGCATCCCGTATTTCAGACGAAAGGAACCAATAATGATAAAGCTTGTCTGATATCTAAGCAATGTAACTGTCCTTTCTAAGAACATATTTCGTCTTTGATATGCAATGGCAACCAACGTACCGAAATAACTGCAAGTCGTGGTAGAGTTATAGGTAGGCGTAGAGGAAAATATGGACCTCTCACATATACTTACTACAGCCAACAAATGATGATATAAGTTTCTTGCAAACATGAAGATACAATAAACATAATATTAGAAGAAATAAGATTTCGGACGATGTTCCGATTGAGCTTGAACGTGTTATGATCATCCCATAACCCCACTTCGAACTCCGTATTTACAAACGCTTCTACGCAAATGGGATCTGAATTGATATGGGCACACTTTGTAACTTGGCATATAACCAATTATTGTTATTTTAATTGATTTCGCCACGAATGTTGCGTGTAAGAAATTACTTTAAACAAGAGCCCTAGAGGGTCAGCATCTCTCTATTTGCTGTATGAGTGTCCGTGGTTGTGGGGTGGGTGGGAGGGGGGGGGGGGGTCTGAATTGATATGGGCACACATATAACCTTCTGATTATTGTTAATTGATTTCGCCAAGAATGTTACGTGTAAGAAATTACTTTAAACAAGAGCCCCAGCGGGCCAGCATCTCTGTATTTGCTGTATGAGTGTCCGTGGTTGGGTGCATTTAAATATTTTTTGAAGAAGGGGCCTGATGGGGGAGGGAGGGAGGGGTGGGGGTGAGGGTGGGGTGGGGGTGGGGGCGTATGTGATCGTAACAATGCCAAATAAGATTTTCGATAATCATGGCCATGAATCTGGTTGGTTGAAGAACTTGTCTAAGATGTTATGGAGGCTTTGTAAGTTTGTTTAAGATCGGATAAAAAATGAAGGCGCTAGAGTAATAGGGCAGATAACTCCGCTATAATTATTATTAATCTGCTTGGTTCAAGAACTCGTCGTCTGAGATATTATGAATATATATCTACTGTGTAAGTCTGGGTTAAGATCAGATGACAAATCGAGGGGCTAAAGTGCCCACAAGGCAAAACTATGCATTTTCCCTTATTCTATTAGCGGTCAAATCTGACTGGTTTAACAACGCGTCTGAGATATTATGCAAAGACCAGATGAAAATGGGAGGAGCTACAGTGACCACATGGCAAAATTAGGTAATTTTGCAATGTCAAGGGCAGATAACTCAATTCGGCTTAAGAACTCGTCTGAGCACTTACGGATATATAAGTATTCGGTAGGTTTGGTGAAGAGTGCATAAAAATGGAAGAGCTACATTGCCCATAAGGCAATTTTATTCATTTTTGCCAATTCAAGGGCAGATAACTCAGCTATTGTCAATTGAATCTGGCTGGTTCAAGAACTCCCCCGATATCGTATGGATATATACTAAACCAAACAGCTAACGCACCAGTTGACAATACCTTTAATATCTCAGTAATAACAATCAATAAATCGGAACAAATTTCATTCTGAACGAGACAAATATCTTGTCAAAAACGACTGTAAATTTAAAAAAAAGAAGAGATATTAAAGGTATTGTCTACTGGTGAGTTAGCTGTTTGGTTCACACGACCTTGTAATTTAAAGTCCTGTGCTCTATCCACTGAACTACAACGCTACTTGAGAAAATAGTATACTAACTACCATGTATTATGAGGCAAAATAACTTAACATATTTGAACGCAACTAAAGATGGATCAATAAATATGCAGTCCATATTGTTGCACGTGTAAATTAACATTGCCTGGTGTAATACTGTATCTAATCAATATGAAACTAATACTTCGTCTCAAATCAACCATATATCGACTTGTTATTTAGCGCTTGATGAGTTTGTGCGCGCGCTCTTGTTATTACGTAATGCCTTTTTAGTGTTAAAAATGTTACAAAGCAGTGGTCTGGAGGTTCAGCGTACATCTTTCAAATCTTACAAGTGCAAGGCTGTGGTTCAAATCCCGTTCCGGGCAACTATTTTTTTATCACATATATTTATCGATGTTACCCGTATGGAGACTAAATAAAAATGTGAAATTTTACGTATCGATTTCTCCTTATATACCGACTTTTGGGGTGTTCGTCGATTTGAAACTACTTCACACGTGACTCATTCATATTCATGAGTTATTACCAGTTAAAATAGGGACTGTACAGCTTAAAGCGATATTCTACTTTAAAGCAATACAGAATGGGTTTGATGATCCCAAAGAACAAGTAAATAATAAAACTACTGATTTATAGTCGTGGCGACTTTTTACGGTCGCCACACAGCACTAAACAAACGCTAGTGTGAATGTCAATAAATACTGAAAAGGTGATCCATTGGAAGCAATAGACACAAGTAGCAGACTCGGTATTATTGACTCTGTTAATGAGATTAATAATAAAAGTCGAAATTCACAGTCAGTGAAAAACACGCAAATATAAGTAGTACATGTTTATATCGACATTTGGTGTATTCAACAGGCTGAAACTCATTTGTATTCACCAGAAGGTACATCTTTAATTAAACCAACATTAGCACCACACTAGCGTTTGTTAAGTGCTGTGTGGCGGCCGTAAAATGTCACTCCGACTACAATTCAGTAGCGTTATTTACTTACTGGTCCTTTGGAATCATCAAAAAGAAATATAAAAAGATCGGACAGGGAACGTAGCATTCAAGGAGGACAGTCAACCACAAAACACAGAAACAAAATCGCAAACAGACAAACAAGAAGGCAAAAGCAATAATAAATACAAACGACATCACAAACACAAAAGGGTTGACAATAGGGCTACCGCCTTGGAACGGTCAGTGGCAAAGTAGGCCACTGGGGGTTTAAACCGGTTCTAGGGTGCACCAAACCTCACACTTACCCTACTGTCATCCCAATAAAAACAGGACAGTGTAAATAACGAAATCCCCGCCATGACCTTATCTCTAACCAACAAGGCAGCATTAATAGGCAATATAAGTAAAACACAAATATGCTCGTGTAAATATAATACAAAAAAACGATAGCCTAGAAAGCCACAATGAAGGTACTCATTGACTTGGCAGAAGCCAGAGCATTTATAGAATTAACCATTAAGGGCACGACAAGAAAGATCATAGACAAAAATCAAACGCCACCGTCCCAATGGGCTTTAGGTAGGCGTCATCATAGGGTCCACAGCCTGTCCGGTCATCGTACAATTAAAGAGGAAAGCATAGTTGCGAACTGTAAAAGGGTCCACCACCAAGCATGCAGTACGTTGCAAAATAATAGGGTCATAACCTCTTTTGATAAACTTTTTAACAAGTTTAACAAAAACAGTATGAAAGTGATCATGACCAGGAATCTTACGAAGTTTATAAATCACATCACCATAGAAGTCAGGTTGTGATAGTCCTTGTCGCAGAAGAGTCCTTAAATTATTTTTATATTTTGAAAGAAGATCAGGGTTACGATAATAACATTTTGCAAAGGTTTTACGAAGTTTATGGTAACGGTAACCCTGATTGAGTAACTTTTAGTTATTAAAGCCAAGACGGAGTTGGCTGGGGTATGAAATAAAACCTTAATTTCGGCTTAAACATTGCATATTGTAAAATCAAAACATTTAATATGTAAATTTAAACAGAAAATCACATTTTTTTCAGTAAAACATGTTGTTTAACGTGTTTTATTGTCGAAATATCCGTTATAGTCCTGCTAATATAAGTTTCCCCGTCGCTTAATGGAATTAAGGCGGAACCACGTAATGGTATAACTAACTGACAGTCCAGAGGTTGATATTGAAATGTTAGCGGACACGACTTTTATGCGAACATCTTTAGAAATAAGAAGGTCATATACGGACAAATAACATGTAGGCTAACACCAACACGAACAATCAAAATTAAAGGTTAAGTACCGTGAGCGTATTTTCAAAACGGGCGTATACCAATGGTATAACAACATGAAACAAAATATATTTGTTTAAAGCAAACTGCTTCCAACATAACTATTTGCCGAATTGGGCATGACTATTTCCAGACTTTGGCATAAAGAAGAGATAATGTTTTGTCTAATAAAATTGACTGACGACATTTCGTTTTTCGCATGATATGATTATTACATACGGAGTCCATAAGAAGAGATACACTGGTTTATAGAATTGATAACACGAGTATTGTAATTATGTTGTCATTATCGGCAGCGTTGGATTATTTATGAGATTGCCGACCTGCAGATAGCTAAAGTTGAGATCTATATTTGTGAACATGCTGCTTTTCAGTAATCATATTGTAAAGTGGCCTGGAGTATATTTGTTTTGATGTGACATCTTATAGACATTCAAATTTCCAAATAAAAACGCATCCAGGAGTCCAGATGTCTTAAGCACATTTCTATTTCCGTGGAACCAGGTTTGACGTTTACCTTCGAAATATGATTAACTAAAAGTAGGTGTAAAAGTCGAACAGAAAATGTGGCATTCAAAGAACACAGTCAACCAAAAACCACAAAACACGCTTTCAAGCAAACAAACAAAAAATTATGACGTTTACATTTGAAATATTTAGAACTAAAAGTAAGTATAAATGTCGAAATGGAAATGTCAGAACTCAGTCAACCACAAACACGCTTTCCAAGGCGGTAGCCCTATTGTCAAACATTTTGTGTTTGTGATGTCGTTTGCATTTATTATTGCTTTTGCCTTCTTGTTTGTCTGTTTGCGTGTTTGTTTCTGAGTTTTGTGGTTGACTGTCCTCCTTGAATGCTACTTTCCCTGTCCGATCTTTTTATATTTCCTTTCAGAAGACACAATTACATTACAGCAAGGATACATAGCAACCGCTGGAGTTTAAAATAGGTTCTATGGTACACCAAACCTTACTGACCCTACCCCCACCTTAATCAAACCTCAATGACTCTAATCCTAGTGATCACCAAACCTCACTGACCCTAATCCTCACCATAACCGATCCAATCAGAACACTATAGCACGATCTCCGTTACTAGACGAAGTTAAATATTGCGGAACTTTTTCTTATGAATCCCAAGAGTAAGAGATAAAACATGTTTTGGAATTATAAATGAGTATAAGAACAGACACTGATTGATTAAAGGCAGACTAAATAAAATGTGTGATGCTGGTAATAAATATTCTAATCTCCGTCTGTGATTATAGCTTCTGATCTAATATAAAGTACCATTGGCGTAACGAGACAAATGGACCTTTTATAAACTTGTAATCGAATTTGACTTTGCGAATGTATGTTCATATATACATACAATACGCAAGTCATTAACTGACTAAGCACTGAACTACACTAATAATTACCTGTTTGCATTCAACAAGTAACTCATTTGTGTCGAATAATCTTTTTATTTTGTAAACATTCTGTAAAGAAAGATACAAATATCGGACAGGGAAAGCAGAATTCAAGGACGACAGTCAACCACAAAACACAAAAACAAACACGCAAACAGACAAACGAGAAGGCAAAAGTAATAAAAAATGCAAACGACATCACAATCACAAAGGGGTTGACAATAGGGCTACCGCCTTGGAACGGTCACTGGGGGTTTAAACCGGTTCTAGGATGCACCAAACGAAATATAAAAAGATCGGACAGGGAAAGTAGCATTCAAGGAGGACAGTCAACCACAAAACACAAAAACAAACACGCAAACAGACAAACAAGAAGGCAAAAGCAATAATAATTCTCACAATTACCCTACTGCCATCCCATTAAAACAGGACAGTTTAAACAAAAAAATCCCCGTCATGATATAATCTCTGACCAACAAGGCAGCATCAATAGGCAATATAAGTAAAACACAAATATGCTCCTGTAAATATAATACAAAAAAACAATAGCCTAGAAAGCCACAATGAAGGCGATACGCTTAATTCCTCCATTGGAATTCTTGTAAATTAGAAGCCTCATGTCGGCTCTACGTTTTAGTAGTATGTGCTATTGTTGTATTCAGCTTAACTAACTGCAATTCCCACTGTTGTTACTCCCTTCTATATGTCTCATTGCCGTTACTCTTTTGTATATCTCTTCCATTGCTCTCACTGCCGTTACTCTATTGTATATGTCTCTTACTTTACTCTCATTGCCGTTACTCCATTGTCAAATAAATGCAAAAATAGTATACACCAATAACAATACTCCCCAACCCCGACGATAGCGAGAATAGTACAAGGACTATTATTTTAAAATCTCCCCCGAGTACGAACCTTTATTCACCTATCGTTACGCATCGCATGTGTGGTGGTAGGCGTGTCACATCGTTACGCATCGCATGTGTGGTGGTAGGCGTGTCACATCGTTACGCATCGCATGTGTGGTGGTAGGCGTGTCACATCGTTACGCATCGCATGTGTGGTGGTAGGCGTGTCACATCGTTACGCATCGCATGTGTGGTGGTAGGCGTGTCACATCGTTACGCATCGCATGTGTGGTGGAAGGCGTGTCACATCGTTACGCATCGCATGTGTGGTGGTAGGCGTGTCACATCGTTACGCATCGCATGTGTGGTGGTAGGCATTTCACGCACACATTAGATGTAATGATAATAATTTCTGGGAAAGCGACATCCTCATGGCGACAAGCATGCCACGTTGTGTAGGGCAAAATATGGTACATTAATACTCTATGTAAACCATTACTAGATGAGCAGATTAACATATACTTTCTAAATTATCACAATGGCATCAATAGACATATTATGAAGTAAAGAGTAATATACCTAGTTATTTTCCCATTAAGATAACAAGTAACTAA
This sequence comes from Cyrtodaria siliqua, assembly GCA_037043455.1. NCBI lineage: Eukaryota > Metazoa > Mollusca > Bivalvia > Adapedonta > Hiatellidae > Cyrtodaria > Cyrtodaria siliqua. Next base: position 63,350 of record JAWPHD010006585.1, read on the forward strand.
TTTGTATCAATGACAATTTTTCCCATATTAACACAAGCCACATTATCTGTAAGACAGTCTTCCATTGGATATACATTAGATGTGCCGATTATATAATTGAATAAATTTACGAAACATTTCTCATTAATATACAAGTTACTCGTGTAATCTGTTACTAAGAATAATTTAGCTTTTGAATATAAAACTTATCTGGTATTATACCAAAAATCAGAGCACAACACACCAAATATACAACATTCTTTTCTTTAATGTGTTATTATGTGTACTGGTCACAAATGCTTTATTGGGTGGGCCTCATAATCTGAAGAAAAATTGAATATCACACTTTGCTCATGAAATTGTATGGCTAACAGTGATTTACAGTTACCTATAGAAATTCTCTTCCCCTCAAATACAATAGGCTCGAAATATGTCATTAAAAATACAACAAATTCAAGGAAAGGCAGGAGCAAAGTGTGCTAAACTACAACAGTGTTACTAGGATACAAAGCACCAAGAAACAGTTGATTAAATATTTTTATATGTACTAAATCAGTGTACGCAATGCAGCGTCTAGTATTGTGTGTATTAATTACATCCGACATGTAAATCTAGGTACAAGGGATAACTTTAAATGTTTGTCATATACAAATATATGTTGTTTGTTACTTGTTATTAAACTGTTCAAACGTATTTCAGAAAGTATACTCGGTAAAAAAAGTTTTGGACCAGGGTATATAAAGTCATAAAAAAAAACAACTAGTGGGCAGATTTAAGTATCTTTTTTTAGTAACCAAGGTCTACCCTACCCGGTTAATTTGGTACCAGAAACATTAAATTCCAAACAAGATTTGATTTTTAAAAAATATCGCAAACACACAAAGGGTCTGTAAAAAATGTTGCAAAGTCCATACAAAGTAACAGTTACGGACACTTTCGAGTAACCAATAAAAAGATTATTATTTTTTCACAAACTTTCATTGTAAACGATAATTATTGTTGATCAACAATCTATTGTGAATTATCAACTGAGATAAAGGGTTATGTTCGAATGTTATGGTTGAGCGATCAGTGTACGGGTTCGAACACTGCCATGGTCCAAAACTTTTTTTACCGAGTATATAATGAGATGCAATGTTAAGGTGTTTATGGTCACAAATGATAAGGTTATTTGACATTTTACATTAGTATTAGAATGACCTTGCCGCTCAAGTCAAGGTAGGCTCATTTAGAATATTGTATTTTTTGAAAGCTAATGGTCATATCTATTAATTTTCTAAGCCATTCCTTTGATAATATTGAAGTTATGCCATTTTGAAGTTTAACTCTTGATAAACTATTCAACAACAACATTACACTGCCTGTCAGTTACATGCATATGCCATTGATCTGAAATTCACCTTTGGGACATGCTATGTGGCTAAACAAGAAATAGTATTCCATTTTGTAATTAACCTCTCCCAAAGAAATCGGAACGGCATTCTAAAGTTTGCTTGGTAGTTTGTTATAGACTGCAGTCCACAGACGCTACATTCAATATATTATTAAAGGCGACACTTCATCCTGTATATTGACTATGCTTGACAGTGTCCGTACACTGGCCTTCATGTGCAGTGAACACATCCCGTGCTCCAGACAAAAAGAAACAATATTGATAAAGCTTGTCTGATGTCTAATCAATGTAACTGGCGTTTCTAAGAACACATTTCGTCTTTGTTATTTGCAATGACAACCAACGTACCGAAAGGTGTTATAGAGTTTAGAGGTGGTCGTAGAGGAAAGCATGGATCTCCTAAATATACGTATTAATGGTGACACATGATAACATCAGCAAAAGTGAAGATAAAATGCACATGTTATTAAGAGAAATAAGATAATAGTTGATGTTCCGATTGTTTTTGGGTGCTTATTACGTGTTTCAATGTCCGCCCATTTACGAGGAGCTCGAATGTGTTATGATCATTCCATATCCCCACTCCGTATTAACAAACGCTGCTATGACACTGGGTATCCCCACTCCGAACTCCGTATTAACAAACGCTTCTATGACACTGGGTCACCCCACTTCGAACTCCGTATTAACAAACGCTTCTATGACACTGGGTATCCCCACTTCGAACTCCGTATTAACAAACGCTTCTATGACACTGGGTATCCCCACTCCGAACTCCGTATTAACAAACGCTTCTATGACACTGGGTATCCCCACTTCGAACTCCGTATTAACAAACGCTTCTATGACACTGGGTATCCCCACTTCGAACTCCGTATTAACAAACGCTTCTATGACACTGGGTATCCCCACTTCGAACTCCGTATTAACAAACGCTTCTATGACACTGGGATCTGAATTATTATGGGCACGCTTTGTAACATGACTTTCCCTAAGCATATAACCTTGTGATTATTGTTATTTTAATTTACTTTACGAAAATGAAAAAAATGGTCCTATAGAAATCACAACACCCAAGCGGAATGGACCGTAGATCCGCACTGTACCACAATGGACCGTAGATCCGCACTGTACCACAATGGACCGTAGATCCGCACTGTACCACAAACAAAGAGAAAATTAACTAAAGAGCGAAAAAGACAACACACAACAGAAAGAGTGGTGAAGACAGGGTTACCGTCTTGTAACGGTTAGTGGGTAGGGCTAAAAGGCAACTCCAGCATATCGGTTTAGTAATCGTGCATACATGACATTCAATACCAACTACTTAAACATAATCGTACATCGAAGTTGTTTTTTGGATGAGATTTAAAACCGGTAAAATGTCCAGTGCAATAATAAACTGTTCACACACGCACGCACGCACGCACACACTCTCTATTTCACACACACACACACACACACACACACGCAAAATCTATATACCGACAAGCAATTTTAATACTCTCAGGCATTTGTGTTAGCAAGTATATCCACGATAAAGCATAAATAGCAGCACACCAGCATCATGAAGTCATGACACGTAAAGTAGTCTAACATGTCACGTGTGTTTTTCTGATTGCCCAATCCAAATAAAAAGTGCTAATTACAATGAATTATCAACTGCCGTTATGTCTATTAATAGAACTGACGTTATGTCTATTAATAGAGCATGACGTTATGTCTATTAATAGAGCATCTCTCAAAGAGACAGTCCAATAACCGATGTTTTGTTTTATAATACATAACCCGCTTAGAAGAGAAAGTTTAATACATATTTTCAGATAAAAATCGAGACTCAAACCCTCATCAGTTGTTTTTTGCCAATGACCGTTTCAAGGTGATAACATGTTGTCAATCTTTAATGGTTCTGGTGTTCCATACTCTACTTCTAAATAATTATTTATCCATTTATTTTTATTTTCAATAAATTACGTGTAATAAATCTAAACACCTATTCATAAGGTTTTCTGTTAACTGAATAAATAAGAAAATCGCACGCACTAAAAATCACTAAAAATCATGGATAAATACTGAGTATACGCAGATTTAACAAGACGCTCGACTTTGGTGAAATTACAGTTGACAAACAAGGTTTCCATCAATTGCATACAAGCTTTAACCAAGATTTTTAAGTATAAAAGCGAACATAATTTTGTTCGAATAAAAACATGGGCTATGCAAGATGCCAAATACATGTGTGAAGTATAAATCCATTATGTAAAGTATTTTTAGACTTGTAAACTTACAAACTTCAACCAAATTTTCAAAGAATAAGAGGCCATAATTTTGTTAAAATATAAATAAGAGTTATAGAACGTGGCTCTGTGGTGTTGTCTAATGATGCTGAATGCATGTGTGAAGTTGTAATCCATGATGTAAAGTACTTTGCGAGATATAAATTTACATATCAACGTTAATCATATATCTTAAGTACGAAAGGTGCCATAATTTTGTTTAAATAGATGCAAGAGTTATAGAACCTGATGCAGACGCTCGGTGCAGACACTCGACTTTGTTAAAATTACAATTAATAAAAAAAGGTTTCTATCAATTACATACAAGCTTTAACCAAGATTTATAAGTATAAAAGGGGCCATCATTTTGTTAGAATAAAAACATGGGCTATAAAAGATGCCAAATACATGTGTGAAGTATAAATCCATTATGTAAAGTATTTTTAGACTTGTAAACTTACAAACTTCAATCAAATTTTCAAAGAATAAGAGAGGCCATAATTGTGTTAAAATATAAATAAGAGTTATAGAACGTGGCTCTGTGGTGTTGTCTAATGATGCTGAATGCATGTGTGAAGTTGTAATCCATGATGTAAAGTACTTTGCGAGATATAAATTTACATATCAACGTTAATCATATTTCTTAAGTACGAAAGGTGCCATAATTTTGTTTAAATAGATGCAAGAGTTATAGAACCTGATGCAGACGCTCGGTGCAGACACTCGACTTTGGTAAAATTACAATTGATAAAAAAGGTTTCTATCAATTACATACAAGCTTTAACCAAGATTTATAAGTATAAAAGTGGCCATCATTTTGTTAGAATAAAAACATGGGCTATGCAAGATGCCAAATACATGTGTGAAGTATAAATCCATTATGTAAAGTATTTTTAGACTTGTAAACTTACAAACTTCAACCAAATTTTCAAAGAATAAGAGAGGCCATAATTTTGTTAAAATATAAATAAGAGTTATAGAACGTGGCTCTGTGGTGTTGTCTAATGATGCTGAATGCATGTGTGAAGTTATAATCCATGATGTAAAGTACTTTGCGAGATATAAATTTGCTTACAAACGTTAATCATATTTCTTAAGTACGAAAGGTGCCATAATTTTGTTTAAATAGATGCAAGAGTTACAGAACCTGATGCAGACGCTCGGTGCAGACACTCGACTTTGGTAAAATTACAATTGATAAAAAAGGTTTCCATCAATTACAAGCTTTAACCAAGATTTATAAGTATAAAAGGGGCCATCATTTTGTTAGAATAAAAACATGGGCTATGCAAGATGCCAAATACATGTGTGAAGTATAAATCCATTATGTAAAGTATTTTTAGACTTGTAAACTTACAAACTTCAACCAAATTTTCAAAGAATAAGAGAGGCCATAATTTTGTTAAAATATAAATAAGAGTTATAGAACGTGGCTCTGTGGTGTTGTCTAATGATGCTGAATGCATGTGTGAAGTTGTAATCCATGATGTAAAGTACTTTGCGAGATATAAATTTGCATACAAACGTTAATCATATTTCTTAAGTACGAAAGGTGCCATAATTTTGTTTAAATAGATGCAAGAGTTACAGAACCTGATGCAGACGCTCGGTGCAGACACTCGACTTTGGTAAAATTACAATTGATAAAAAAGGTTTCCATCAATTACATACAAGCTTTAACCAAGATTTATAAGTATAAAAGGGGCCATCATTTTGTTATAATAAAAACATGGGCTATTCAAGATGCCAGATGCATGTGTGAAGTTTTAATCTATCATGTTAAGTTCTTTGCGAGATACAAGCTTGCATACAAACTTTCACCAAGTATTCTTCACCAAGTATTCTAAGTATTAAAGGGGCCATAATTCTGTCAAAATAAAAGCAAGAGTTATATCACCTAACTTTGTGGTGTCATCTAATGATGCTGAGTATATGTGTAAAGTTTCAATCCATTGTGTAAAGTGGTTTGGGAGATTCAAGCTTACATACAAACTTTAACCAAGCTTACATACGAACTTTAACCAAGATTTATAAGTATGGAAAGGGACATAATTCTGTCAGTATAAAAGCAAATGTTATATCACCTGACTCTGTGTGTCAACTAATGATGCTGAATACATGTGGGAAGTTTCAATCCATTATGAAATGTTGTTTGGGAGATACAAGCTTACATAGAAACTTTAACCAAGGGACACAAACAACGACAATGACAACGACAACGACGACGACGACGACGCCGAGCTAAAAAGGTGAAACCAATGTAAAATGTAAACAAAATATACGTCCACGCCATATTGTCATCAAAGTTGGGCAATGTGAACCACCTTAAGAATTAAGTTAACGATTTCAAACATGCTTGCCAATGTAAAGGAAACACTCGGTTTTAGGGTCAACGTTCGAGGGCACATGCTAACATTTTAAATAATATATTTCATTTTGATAGCCAATTTATCTGTGAAATGCCTTTGTTTAATTAAACGAATGAACAGCAGAACAAATATCCGGACATGGGGCAGATGTTTGTGCAAATACTGACCACTAGAGGTTGATATTGATGTAAGCGAACACGACCTTTGTGTGAATCTGTTTAGCATTAAGTAATATATAGAGTCTGGTCTCAGCGAGTTTGCTTATTTAAACACCGAGATGGGCGTAGCCCATCGAGGTGTTTAAATAACCAACGAGCTGAGACAGACTATCTTTTTGTAGCATGGAGTACTTAGTGACGTCATCGTGACCGTACTCTAAAATATCCGGTAGTTGTAGTACGGTACTTAAGTTATCATAAATTAAACGATTTGGTGCTCTGCATTCATCATAGGAAATATCACCGACCATACAAGAAGGTTATATACGTACGCATAACACGTACGCTAACACCAACAGAAACCCACAAACATAGAAGGTTAAATACCGTAAAAATATTTTCCAAAATGATACAACAACCTGATGGAACAATTGCCTGTGTTTAATGCAAACGCTTGCAATATACATATTTGCAGAATTGGGCATGACTATTTCCAGACTTTGGCACTAATAAAAGATTACGTTCCGTCTAATAAAATTGATTGACGACATTTCGCTTTTCACAAATTATGATTATTCGATACGGAGTCCATAAGAAGAGAATACGCATTGATTTGAAGAACTGATAACACGAGAATTGTAATTGTTTCGTCATTATCGGCAGTGTTTATTGTTTATGATAATTCAGACCTGCAGATAGCGAAAGTTAACATCTATATTTGTGAACATGCTGCTTTTCAGTAATCATATAGTAAAGGGGCCTGTGATATGTTTGTTATGATGTCGTATCTTATAGACATTCTAATTTCCAAATAAAGGCATCTCCGGAGTCCAGATTCTTAAACCCCAGCGTCAGATAGAGCCTACCGTCATTATGTATACACTGTAGCCAGTAAGTATTTCGTGTGCTTCAAGATAAAGGTTTCAGCACTCTGACCAATCATTAATCTTATTTTTACAGGTACAGCTATTAATAGATTCACCAAATTCAAAATTTGACAGGAATAAAAGTTTTGTTCTAGAAAGTATGGAAAATAAATACATTATATAATTATTTTAATATATACTGAAAGGAAAAAGAAACGCAGGGTGCGTATTTCCGCTATATATTATATGTTTAATATGCTACTGCTAATCGAATGGTATAGGGCGACATTAGGCCTGTCCTTTTAGAAAGAAGGCACTGAACACACCAATGGTTACCCCTTTAAAGTTTCATTATCGTCAGAATGCGCATTTGGCTCAAGCAGGTGAGCAAACTTAGGCTTTAAATGTTGCAATCACTTAACATTAAATACAGTACTGAACTGGCTCAATTTTAGAAAGAGGAATTTCAACATTTATGAATTTCTTGTTACAACGTGTACTGTGATTAAAACGTCTACAACATCACAGTTGTGTCCTTTCTCTAACTAACTGCCCTTTTTATTTTTACAAAACATCTTAGGATTTCCTTGGAATATATATGGAATTAAGTGTGCAGTATATGCAATATATAGCGGAAATACGTACCCTGCGTTTCTTTTTCCTTTCAGTATATCTGTATAGAGTAATGTTTAATGAATTTACATGCCAGATGTTATGGTTTAAAAATGCTTAATTATTTAGAAATTTGTTTTTAAACCTCTCTGAGCAGCATAATGCATAAAATGATCAGAAAAGTTTTTCTGGGGCCATTTTGGGTTTTTAGCATAGTGAACTTGTTCACCCAGCTTTAGTAACCATGTTTTTTCACGAATCCAAACTACAACTTCACTGATGAATCGACGTATTGCCTGAAAAAGAAGACCCATATTTTAACAGGTGTTTCTACTTTTCTAGTGCGGATACAACTAAGGTAATTCCATTTAGAAATTTCTAATTTATTTGTATATTATAAATCTTTGTGCAGCGGGGAATATGGCTGTCCTTCAGACTATTCTCGTGTTCATTTTATTTTAATCGTACTTGCATAGTAGGTCGATATAAATGCAAGGTTGTTTCCTATTTGAATTCAGCTATGTTGGACAAAGGGTCTATGAATTACCTCCCCTTGAATTGGAAAAATTAGCTATATTCATTTTTAATGACTCAAATTTTGATAGGTGATGACAGGTGATGTTTTTGATACACTTTAACAGCTGTGAAGATATGGTTCAGATATGATGATTAATTTTCATTATAACCAATCATTCCCTTTGTTCCCTTCTTTAATCCTGTATATACCGTACCTTATCTTGTTTTAATCGTCTTACTTCCAGATACATTAAACAATGCATTGATGTACATGTATTATTACAAGCAATGATGTATTATTATTAAGAAGACTTGACACATTTTCAGTCCATCTATGTCATACGTGATTGGAAAGAAACCTTCCATTACATGGATGCACAAATCATAGTTCACCATGCTCTCAGTACCTTCTGTACTTTGATTTATATTCAACTTAAAGCATTTTTTCCGTAGACGTGTGCTACGGCACTCCAGGAACCGTAACAGGGGCGTATACAATTATTCTTATTACGTGGTCGGAGTATTAATTTCCATACCCCATCCAACCCCTTCTACAAGAAGCGAAAACTGGGTCGTCTGGGGTCGGAAATAAAACCTTAATTTCGGCTGAAAAAGTTTGCATATTGTAAAATTGAAAAAACATTGAATAGGTAATTTTAAACAGGTTATCGCAGTTTGTTCAGTAAAAACATTTTTAAACGTGTTTAATTGTCGAAATATCCATTATAAAATTCTGCTTATATAAGCTTTAATGGAATTCAGTAAGGCGGGACCACGTAATGCTCAGAAACAAATTAGGTTTTAATCATCAAGACGAGAAGGACACCACACTGAGAAGGCCTTCATCGAATAAAGCTTGTTAATTGATTCATTGTTATGCATATCAGTTACTATTTTGTTAATTGATTCATTGTTATGCATATCAGATACTATTTGTATTATTGTGTTTGTTAGAATTCTCTCCAGCTGGGAGGAAAATAAAAATATCAATCAATCAATCAATAAACATCACACACTTCAGCTGAGAATATAAGTTAAAGTAATATTCATAGGTTTTTCGCATTAAGATAAAAACTAATGTATATTATTGCCATTATCCCCATGTTACTACTATAAATATTAAAAGTAAGACAACGTTCCACTGAATATACATTAGATGTGCCGATTACGTTATTAATTCTATTTATTAAACATTTTTCATTTACATACGAATGTATCGTTTAATCTGTGCATCGAAGAATTGTGTTTGACATGCTTATCGCTGAAGAATGCAATTTCATGAAAACATTATCTAGTCTCAAACGATTTATATGTGTTTCATTTAATTGTAGCAGTTTTCCTGATCCTAAATAAATGGTTTTATTGGGTGTATTAAAGGGACACATGGCAATCTTGAGTTTTATATCAGGCATTACTATTAGTACAGCGATTTATTAATCCTGTATCATTTTGACTTTAAAACTGCTTGCATATAATTAAATAAAAAATTGAGAATTCTATTTCCTTCATTATTCTACATATTTTTTAAATATATTATTGGTGCAATATTATCAAAAGTCATTAATATGTAAAAACAATTTGCTTTGAACTATTCTAACAATTAGTATTAATGATCGAACGAAGGCAAGATACGAGAAAAACTAACGGGAAGCCCTGAGTTTTTAAAAAAATAAGACTGCCTTGTGTCCCTTTAAAATGGATTATGAAAAACTTGCAAATGAAACAAACAGTAAGAACCTTGATATTTACGGTAGAAGTTAATTATCCAGCTTTAGTAAATTTATTGAAAACAACTATGATTGGTTTCAGTTTTCGGCGTTGATTGTCCAAAATCATTTATATTATATCTGCCACTTTATTCTCACATTGCCTTCACAACGGGGATTAACGGGTTTATTGGCCGAAGGGGCACCTGGGGTCTTCCACCACCAATGGAAGATATGACCTTAGCTGTTGGTGCGACTATAAAATCCAATTCAGTCACTCAATCAATCAATCAATCAATCAATCAATCAATCACAATAACAGAATCAAAAATACAGTTGTATCTGCCACTTCACTCTCGCATTGCCTTCACAAAATACGGGGATTAACGGGTGTCATTCACAATAACATAATCAAAATAACAGATGTATCTGCCACTTCACTCTCACATTGCCTTCACAAAATCGGGGGATTAACGGGATTAACGGGTGTCATTCATAATAACACAACACAAATAACAGTTGTATCTGCTACTTCACTCTCACATTGCCTTCACAAAATACGGGGATTAACGGGTGTCATTCATAATAACACAACACAAATAACAGTTGTATCTGCCACTTCACTCTCGCATTGCCTTCATAAAATACGGGGATTAACGGCTGTCATTCACAATAACACAACACAAATAACAGTTGTATCTGCCACTTCACTCTCGCATTGCCTTCACAAAATACGGGGGTTAACGGTGTCATTCACAATAACAGAATCAAAATAACAGTTGTATCTGCCAATTCACTCTCGCATTGCCTTCACAAAATACGGGGGTTAACGGTGTCATTCACAATAACACAACACAAATAACAGTTGTATCTGCCACTTCACTCTCGCATTGCCTTCACAAAATACGGCGATAAACGGGTGTCATTCACAATAACAGAATCAAAATAACAGTTGTATTGCCACCTCACTCTCACATTGCCTTCACAAAATACGGGGATTAACGGGTGCCATTCACAATAACACAACACAAATAACAGTTGTATCTGCCACTTCACTCTCGCATTGCTTTCACAAAATACGGGGATTAACGGGTGTCATTCACAATAACACAACACAAATAACAGTTGTATCTGCCACTTTACTCTCGCATTGCCTTCGCAAAATACGGGGGTTAATGGTGTCATTCACAATAACACAACACAAATAACAGTTGTATCTGCCACTTCACTCTCGCATTGCCTTCACAAAATACGGGGGTTAACGGTGTCATTCACAATAACACAACTCAAATAACAGTTGTATCTGCCACTTCACTCTCGCATTGCCTTCACAAAATACGGGGGTTAACGGTGTCATTCACAATAACATAACACACATAACAGTTGTATCTGCCACTTCACTCTCGCATTGCCTTCACAAAATACGGGGGTTAACGGTGTCATTCACAATAACAGAATCAAAATAACAGTTGTATCTACCACTTCACTCTCGCATTGCCTTCTCAAAATATGGGGGTTAACGGTGTCATTCACAATAACACAACACAAATAACAGTTGTATCTGCCACTTCACTCTCGCATTCCTTCGCAAAAGACGGGGGTTAACGGTGTCATTCACAATAACAGAATCAAAATAACAGTTGTATCTGCCACTTCACTCTCGCATTGCCTTCGCAAAATACGGGGATTAACGGTGTCATTCACAATAACAGAATCAAAATTACAGTTGTATCTACCACTTCACTCTCGCATTGCTTTCACAAAATATGGGGGTTAACGGTGTCATTCACAATAACACAACACAAATAACAGTTGTATCTGCCACTTCACTCTCGCATTGCCTTCTCAAAATACGGCGATTAACGAGTGTCATTCACAATAACACAACACAAATAACAGTTGTATCTGCCACTTCACTCTCGCATTGCCTTCATAAAATACGGGCGTTAACGGTGTTATTCACAATAACACAACACAAATAACAGTTGTATCTGCCACTTCACTCTCGCATTTCCTTCACAAAATACGGGGGTTAACGGTGTCATTCACAATAACACAACACAAATAACAGTTGTATCTGCCACTTCACTCTCACATTGCCTTCGCAAAATACGAGGATTAACGGGTGTCAATCACAATTTCAAAAGACAAAATGAAACTTGCTTCAAACGTCATGCCAGTTAGCAACCATTTTCTAGACAGCTTACATAACAATTCAGGGCAAATGACGATTCTGATTAGTTTAAAATTGAATAACTGAAATAATGTTACAAAATATACTTAAATACCATACTTAAATGTCATTATAGAAAATTAATGTTCTTATAAAGCACTATTTCTAGCTAAAATCGAATAAATGACAGACACCACTTAAAGCTACAGAGTCTCTCTATCAATCGATTTCTTCTTTGTAGACTTGTCTTTATTTGCAAATTCATGTTCACCAGCTCATGTCAAAATCGGGTATTTAACCGAGCAAATATAACGCAGGACATCATTTATTGTATTGACATCGACCAGTGCTCGTCGTACATGTACACAGGTAACATTATGATTTACAGAAGAAAAAGAAGTTGTCTCTTTCGGGACTCGAACAATCGAACTTTTGATTTCAAGTCAGGTGCTCAGTCTATCCACTGAGCTATAACGCTTCTTGAGAAAATGGTATACTGACTGCTATTTATTAAGAGGCGAAATAACTACCTATCTGAACGCAACTCAAGATGACATATATAGTCCATCTTGTTGCACGTGTAAATTAGCATTTCCTGGTGTAATATTATATGTTAGCAATATGAAACTAATATTCCGCCTCAAAACAACCCTATCTAGCGCTTGAAGAGTTTGTGTATGCGCTAGTTATTACGTAATGCCTATTTAGTGTTAAAAAATGCTACAACATACCAATAAATGTCTCCCCGAGCTTGCTCAGTACTGTTATTCATTCGATCTTTGGATATCGCTGAGCCCGATACTTATATTTAGTTATCGGTGGTACATTTTCAATTTCTTTTGTTTTCTTACTTAATTTTCGATAAGGTGGTTCCACTACTCCAGCCGATAAAAGGCTCTGGGTATTGTTTAACCACTTATAGGATATGTTGTCTTCTTTTTGATTTAGTCTTTTGGCTGTTATTTGTGATACGCAGGCTTCATAACCGCTGCTCCCAACTAAATTCCATTATGTTTATTTCGCTCTTAGGGGCATTTAATTTTTATTAGACACTGGGACCATACGCCGTACGACATGGGGAAGCAAATAACTCCATGTCCACCGCCGTATGCATGCCATCTTCGGGATGGTTAAAATTGTGTACTATTGATTTTATGAATATTGAGTTCTGCTCAACCCGGGGCTAGAGGGCGTGAGCGGTAGCTAGCATATTTCACTACCGCTCATGTACAGTCTCAATCAAACCGAGACTGCAATATTTCGTATATATCGTGCTCGGCCGTTTCCAAAGGTCCATTATCATACTGTTTGGTATAGTGGTTAAACCTACATCCATCAAAACATAAAAGCGCAACGTCTGTGGTTCAAATGCCATTGCGGGCAATTACTCACATATATTCTGAAGCCGTATTTTTATCGATGTTACCTGTACGAAGTCTAAATAAAAATGTTATATTTTACGCATCGATTTCTGCTTATAAACCGACTTTTGGGGTGTTCGTCGATTTGAAATTACTTCACACATGACTCATTCATATTCATGAGTTAATACCAGTTGAAATAGAGACTCGGTACCTTTAAACACTAAACTAATTATTGTAACGTATTCAGTTAAGGTTCACGAAGCTTAAGAAGCTGTAACATTAGTCATTAATCTGGAACAGGAAATGGAGTATTCACAGAACACCGTAAAGAAAACACACGCATACAAACAACTACACAACAATTACAAGGGAAATACCGAAGCAGAGTATGCGACACCACCACCATATATCATGTTGACAATAAGGTGTAACCTTGACACGACCAGTGGCAAAAATACAGCTGGGACTTTCAAACAGGTACTAAGGGAGCCTTGTGTGGATCAATAAAAGAGTATGATAGTGGACCTTTGGAAACGGCCGAACACGATAAATACGAAATATTGCAGTCTCGGGTTGACTGAGAACGGTAGTGAAATATGCTTGAAACCGTTCCCGCCCTCTAGCCCCGGGTTGAGCAGAACTCAATATTAACAAAACCAATAGTACATAATTTTAACCATCCCGAAGATGGCACGCATATGGCGGTGGACATGCCATATTTACTGCCATTATTCCATGCCCAGCGGCGTATGGTCCCAGTATCTAATAAAATTCTATGCCCCGAAGAGCGAAATAAACAAAATAGAATTGTGCATCACAAGTAAATAGGAAGTGAAATAGAAAGGAAATCACTTTACAAATTAGGCAGCATGTATAGGCAATACAAATATAACAAACAGATGCTCATGTATATATGAATATATAAAATCAAAATCCTAGTGAAATCTTACATAGTAATTTAAAACACATATATCGACGTGAGTGGTAGCTAGCATATTTCACTACCACTCATGAACAGTCTCAGTCAAACCGAGACTGCAATATTTCGTATGTGTCGTGCTCGGCCGTTTCCAAAGGTCCATTATCATACTCTTTTTTTTTTAGGTTTAATTCAAAATCAGTGTTCACTTAACATAAACCATGACATTAAAGCTGATGATGATTAATGACAAATGTATACACATACACCAGTATATTACACCAGTGTAATACACCAGTATATTACACCAGTATAATACACCAGTATATTAAACGCAAAACAAATGTTAGCACATCTTAAAACAAACATCACGTTCGATTCAAATGTTTGTTTAGCAATATTTAAGAACATACAGATTGCACGAATAAAGGCCCATATTTTGTGTTTTCCTTCCCTTGGCAATACATTACTATGCATTACAGGGAATACACTTCTCAAAACTGCTAACTACACCGCTCACGTTTTGGGTTATATATATCGATGGGTTGAATGTTTTTCAATAAAATAAAAAGGAAATACCAATTCAATCATTTTTACATCATTTCATTTTATTTTTTTCATGGGCAATGCTAGAACTAAACCACAATAAGCAATTACAAACGACCCATGTAAACACTAAAGTCACACTTTTCATTTCTTGTTCATAAAAGTGTGACTTTAGTGTTTACATGGGTCGTTTGTAATTGCTTATTGTGGTTTAGTTCTAGCATTGCCCATGAAAAAAATAAAATGAAATGATGTAAAAATGATTGAATTGGTATTTCCTTTTTATTTTATTGAAAAACATTCAACCCATCGATATATATAACCCAAAACGTAGCGGTGTAGTTAGCAGTTTTGAGAAGTGTATGCATCTAATTCCATCCTCTTAGGCCTGCATTATAGCAATATTTAATAAATAGACCTTTTATGCACTACTTTGACAATAAAAACCTCCAATATTGTTGGAAACAATCCAAGAAGTGCCAAATTTTGCACATAATGCATAGTTATCCGGGCCGTTTTTTGCAGCTTACTGTCACCCGAACATAAACACCTCAAACGGTGTCATTTTGTGTTCATTTACATTTTGCAAGGAGGTGAATACTACCTATGTAAATAGGCTGTTTTTCCCCCCAGAAAGTTATTCAGTTCAGAAATATTGTAATTAACCCAAAAGTTAGCCCAGAAAATGGCCTAATCGAAATGAGTTTTATTTTAAAAAAAATTATATGGTCAACAGCGGGGACACCCACACAATTTTGAATGTACATTTACTGCTGCCGGTATCTTATGTCCCATTTCAGAAAAAACACTTCCTATAGTATCTGGATGCATATTCCCTTACATTATCCTGTAGTATTTGGATGCATGTTCCTTTACATTATCCATGGATCTAGTACTTACAACAGGATTCAGTGAATACACATGCTTCCTTAACAGCAACTTATCCGCTGATAAAATGAGATATAGGGTCCTATAGAAACCACAGCGTCCGAACGCAATGGCATCGTAGGTCCGCACTGTACTGCAAACAAGGAAGGAAGACAGGACTTGATATTACAAAACATATTTAATAAACTGTATTGCTGACAAAATACATATATACTATGTTATTATTCTTTTAAATTCCTTTTTTATGACTGGATGCTGTGAATGCTACATTTTCTATTTTATATCTACATACGTTTATTATTCGTGTATGCGTAGTCAATACAAGAACAGATATTCTCAACTCGTACCACTAAATAAATGTCTTTTTAGTGACGCGCTAATCACCTTGTGCTAGTCAATGAGACACCACACCATTTAAATGTTTTTAAACATGTTTTATTGTCGAAATGTCCGTTATAAAAATCCTGCTGATATGTTTTCCCATCGCTTAATGGAATTAAGGCGGGAACACGTAATGCTATACCTACTTTTAAAGCAATTGCTGAGTACCGTCTACATTAAACCCGCAAACATTATCCCGCACTTGTTAATAACCCAATAAAAAGCATTACAAATATATTTCCCAATACGTAGATTATATCTCGGATTAATATCAGTTAACATCAACATGTCGTTAAAAACAATTCAGTTGAGAACATTAGGGTATTAGAGACTTGATAGCTGTCATTACAGTTGTTTCTCAGTTTGATGTCATTTATATAATTAGTAACACCGTGACATTAAATCTATATTAGATGTGCTGATTGGGTTTTTTCATCAATTTACGAATACTTTTATGATTGAAAAAATAAACATTATCTGGTATAATGTGAGTATCGATGCTTAATGTGTGGTTTTGAATGCTTGGTGTTTGCTGTATAACAAATGCTAGCATGAAATATGACGGCATCAAGTATAAAAGTTGATTTAAAAATTGAACAGGAAATATATATTCACGGACCACAGTAAATCAAAAACACGCACAGAAACAACAATTACAAAGATGAATAGAAAGGCAAGATATGACATCACAAACACAATCATGCTGACAATAGCACTACCGCCTTGGAGCGGTCAGTGGCAACAACTGTTAGCATGACAAATACCGCATTGAAGGTTATATGTTCATACCAACTTCGGGATGGCTCAAATTTCTGCACTGCTAGCATTATAAATATTGAGTTCTGCTCAACCTGTATCTAGAGGGCGTGAACGGTAGCAAGTACCTTTCACTACCGTTCATGAACAGTCTCAGTTAATCCGAGAGAGCTATATTTGTTGTATTTATCGTGTTCGACGATACCCAGATTTCTCCTTTCATACTTTTTTTATATGACATAAAGTATACTACGAAGTATTTGTTAGACACATCTGGAAAAACTGCCATGTTTTTGGATAGCTGCATTTTGCAAATTGAAAATGCTACCCTTCTCCTTCTTATTCGACTTATGCTTCTATACTTGTATAATATCAGATACCACTATTGCTTTGGGGCTTTTGATTGGTTAAAAACGGTATAGGGCCTATTAGGGGTAGATTCTGATTGGATGAAATTACTTATATCATAACAATTCCCCCTACAATAACAAAATAGTATGTTTTCATTATAAAACTTGTTCATTTAGGATATTTTGATTGACAGTTTGCATTTTTATTGATAAAATTGTACTGAGGGTATATTCGCAAAAAATACAAAGTATTTACTGCCAATCTTCTGGGGGTGCCCACATTCAGTGAACTATTGGAGGCTGAACGCATTATATTATCCCCAATTTGCTAATTATTTTTGAGTGTATCTAAGACAGTTCTTTAAGAAAACTAGTTTTTTTTACAGCAATTGTGATTTAGAAATAGGGGAAAAGGCTATAACGTAGGCCTGTGGTAAATGCAACAGTGGTATATGACCTAAATGGAATTAACAGACGGCGTCTTTAAGAAAGTCTGTGTCTGTTAGATTAACTGATATATTTATTTCTAATGTAATTCTCATGGAAGTTGATATAAAACATTTTATAGTCTTAAGTGTTATTTAAAACACATTTCATATAAATCCTATGTTAGATATACGTTAATAAAATCTCGGATACTTCATTTTATGAACTTATTTTTGATATATTTTAATGAATTGTGAAGCATGAGTATTAGGAAACATAAGAGTTTATCAAAATAATGATGAGACTCTGATTCAAAGATCCAACACTTGAATCGCGACTCATTATGAATATTTAACGAATAATATTTTTAAATGCTCACATCTTGGGCGGTAAGTGATGTTCACATCGAATTCAAATGCAATTTATACGGGATAAACGAACATGTATATCGAGTATCTTTGACGTCCACTCATCGTTGTTCTCCAACCGTCATAATCTTTTTAATGTATTTCTTGCTAACAGAGTTTTCTTTTTCATCTAAATTTTTTTCTTCATATTTTAAATTTTAAAGCAGAACCTTCATTTATAAAATCCGAATAATGAATGAAAGAATGATTAAGAAATAAATAATGAATAAACGAATGAATGAATGGATGAATTAAAGACTTACTGACTTACTGACTGACTGACTGACTGACTGACTGAATGAATTGATTTTTTACAATCCTAGGTCATACCGGGCTGAAATGTGGAACACTGATGAGCAATAAATGACAATAATACAGATAAAGATGATTACTGGAAACTTATATCTCGATCCCCAGTCAATTAAAGATAATTGTATTCAGTTCATAATTTACAGAAGAGTTCTACCTCTTGATGGCTAGTCCATTGATCCCTGCAAACTTGAACCCCAATTCCGAAGCGCGGTCAGCAATAAAACACACACGCACACACACACACACACTTTGAAAAATAAAACCGTAAGAGCAAAAAGCTGGACTACGTTTTCCTCATGATCAATGACCCAACAACCAAAGATACAAAACAGATTTATTATTTATGGATGATCCAGTCAGATTAAATCAACACGCATCAAACTGTCGTTAAAAGCAAATCACTGAGACGTTTAATTGAATAAACAAGCAGTGATAGTTAGACTCGCGGTTATTTTCTCGTTTAAATTACATTTAACTAATATGTTATTTATCATCAGTATCATCTGATATAGGTTATTAACGAGTTTGTACACTACTCAACTTTTATAATCGGTCACTCTTCAAAGAATTATATATTTTTTAATAATTTATATTTTAATTTGAAATTTTAACTGGCGTCGTTTAACAAATATCGCTGGAGATTTATAAAACTTAATCTGCCTTGATTGGACTGAACCCTTGTTGACAAACTTAATAAAATATTGGTATGTGTTTTGGTATTCGTGTTATTTTCAAAACCCCTGGGTGACCGATTATAAAAGTTGAGTAGTGTATGTTGCGGCATATAACGTTAGAGCCAATACATGGTACATTGATTAAAATATCAAGGAAATGTGAATGTTTAAATGCTAACTATGTATTTTGAATCCAACTCTTAAATAATTTTCAGTATGAATACTGCACAAATAATATTGTTTATTAAGTATAGTGCACTCATTGTTATTCACTTACCATCATAACTTTTTTTCCCCATTAATTTTAAAAAGATTATTTCCTTCATATTTTCAACAATTAAGATAAATACCTTCATTTGTAAAATCGGAATTACAAAATGAAATAATGATTTCATGTATGAACGAATGAATGAATGAATGAATGAATGTCTGGCTGGCTGGCTGGATGGCTGGCTGGCTGGCTGACTGGCTGGAGGGATGGAGGGAGGGAGGGAGAGACGGACGGACCGACCGACGGACCGACCGACCGGCCGACCGACCGACCGACCGACCGGGCGACCACCGACCGACAGACCGACCAAGCGAACTAATGAATACATGGTGTTTTACAATATTTTACCAGCTTAGGTCATACCGAGTCAAAATGTAGAAAGCTGATGAGCAAAACATGACAATAATAGTCTTTAAGATGATTACTTGAAATAAAAAGTAATTGCTCGATCCATATTCAATTACAACTTATGGAATTCAGTATATAATCCTTTTGGAGTGATTTCTACCTCATGTTGGCTATTTCATTGACCCCTGCAAAGTGGAACCCCTATTCCGAAGACCAAGCAACAATAAAACACACACACACACACACACACACACACACACACCTTGAACAGAGTAAAACCCGAAAAGCAAATAGCACCACTATGTTTTCAACATGATCAATAACCTAACATCCAAGCATACAAAACATATTTCTAATTGCTGGATGATCTGTCAGATTAAATCAACACGCATCAAACTGTCGTTAAAAGCAACTCAACTGAGAATATAATTGAATAACCCAGCGATAGTTAGACTCGCGGTTATTTTCTAGTTTAAATTACATTGATCTATTAGGGTCGTTATCATCACCATCATCTGATATAGGTTATTAGCGCGTTTGTATGTTGCGGCATTTACCATCATCTGATATAGGTTATTAGCGCGTTTGTATGTTGCGGCATTTACCATCATCTGATAAAGGTTATTAGCGCGTGCGTTTGTATGTTGCGGCATTTACCATCATCTGATATAGGTTATTAGCGCGTTTGTATGTTGCGGCATTTACCATCATCTGCTATAGGTTATTAGCGCATTTGTTTTATTGCGGCATTTACCATCATCTGATATAGGTTATTAGCGCGTTTGATATGTTGCGGTATTTACCATCATCTGATATAGGTTATTAGCGCGTTTGTATGTTGCGGCATTTACCATCATCTGATATAGGTTATTAGCACGTTTGTATGTTGCGGCATTTACCATCATCTGCTATAGGTTATTAGCGCATTTGTTTTATTGCGGCATTTACCATCATCTGATATAGGTTATAAGCACGTTTGTATGTTGCGGCATTTACCATCATCTGATAAAGGTTATTAGCGCGTGCGTTTGTATGTTGGGGGCATTTACCGTCACAGCCAATAAAAGTGGTATATTGATACTTATTATATTTCTCACATTTCACTATCACATTGCCTTCACAAAATGGGGGGATTAACTGGTGTCATTCACAATAACACAACACAAATAACAGTTGTATCTGCCACTTCACTCTCACATTGCCTTCACAAAATACGGGGATTAACTGGTGTCAATCACAATTTCAAAAGCCAAAATGAAAGTTCCTTCAAACGTCATGCCAGTAAGCAACCATTTTCTAGACAGCTTACATAACAATTCTGGGCAAAAATGATTCTGACTAGCTTAAAATTGAATAACTGAAATAATGTTACAAAATATACTTAAATACCATACTTAAATGTCATTATAGAAAATTATTGTTCTTATAAAGCACTATTTCTAGCTAAAATCGAATAAATGTCAGACACAACTTAAAGCTACAGCATCTCTATATCAATCGATTTCTTCTTTGTAGACTTGTCTCTATTTGTAACTTCATGTTCACCAGCTCATGTCGCAATCGGGTATTTAAGCGAGCAAATATAACATCGACCAGTGCTCATCGTACCTGTAAACAGGTGATAATATGATTTACAGAAGAAAAAGAAGTTGCCTCTTTCGGGACTCGAACAATCGACCTTCTGATTTCAAGTCAGGTGCTTAGTCTATCTACTGAGCTATAACGTTTCTTGAGAAAATGGTATACTTTATTAAGAGGCAAGATAACTTATATAAACCTATAGAACCTAACTGAACGCAACTCAAGGTGACATATATAGTCCATTTTGTCGCACGTGTAAATTAACATTGCCTTTTGTAATATTATATGTTATCAATATGAATCTAATATTCCGCCTCAAAACAACCATATCTCGACTTGTTATTTACCGCTTGATGAGTTTGTGTGCGCGCTAGTTATTACGTAATGCCTATTTAGTGTTAAAAACGCTACAACGTGGTCTAGTAGATAAACCTACATCCATCAAAACTTAAAAGCGCAACGTTTGTGGTTCAAATGCCGTTCCGGGCATCACATATATTCTGAAGCCATATATTTATCGATGTTACCTGTACGAAGACTAAATAAAAATGTGATATTTTACGTGCGTGCGTATAAGCGTTTATTTATCTTCGCTGTATTGCACTAAGCATTTTAGCGAGCAGACCTCGGTATAAAGTCTCATCCGAAGGACTGGTAAGGTAGGAAATACTTTGGAAATATTTCGATAATTAACCCAAATTCGGTCCTGGCTGGGACTGAACGCGCGATCCCTGGGTTACTAAACCGCAGTGCTACCATTACACCATGGCGCTACCTTATTTTATGCATCGATTTCGGCTTATAAACCAGCTTTGGTGTGTTCGTCGATTTGAATTGAATCGAATTGAATGTTGTTTAACGGCTCATCAACACATGAACCGTGCTCTATTCTTATTATCGAATAGATTCTTGTGGTTCTTTAACGTGCTCGGAGGATAGACCGATACACGGGACCGCCCGGTTTACATCCGACGGACGAGGCTAAGTCGTCGATTTGAAACTACTTCACACGTGACTCATTCATATTCATGTGTTATTACCAGTTAAAATAGAGACTCGGTAGCTTTAAACACTAAACTACTTATTGTAACGTATTCAGTTAAGGTTTACGAAGCTTAATAAGCAGTAAAATTAGGTATTAATGTGGAACAGGAAATGTAGAATTCACAGAACACAGTAAACAGTTAGCCGGTTACTGTCACCCGAACATAAACATCTCAAACGGTGTCACAGTACATTTTTAATACTACCTTCGTAAATAGGCTGGGTTTTACCCAGTGCAGAAATATTGTAATTAACCCAAACGTTAGCCCAGAAAATGGCCTAATTGAAATGAGTTTTATTTTTAAAAATATGTATGTGGTCACCAGCGGGGACATCCACACAATTTTGAATATACATTTACAGCTGCCGGTATCTTATGTCCTATATCAGAAAAAACACATCCTGTAGTATCTGGATGCATATTCCCTTACATTATCCATGGATCTACTGTAGTATCTGGATGCATATTCCCTTACATTATCCATGGATCTACTGTAGTATCTGGATGCATATTCCCTTACATTATCCATGGATCTACTGTAGTATCTGGATGCATATTCCCTTACACTATCCACGGATCTAGTACTTACAATAGGATCCAGTGAATACACATGATTCCTATCGGAAACTTATCCGCTGATAAAAGAGATTTAATAAACTGAATTGCTCACAAAATACATATAGCCTATATTATGTTATTATTGTTTTAAATTACTTTTTTATGACTGGATTCTGTGAATGCTACATTTTCTATTTTGCATCTACGTACGTGTATTATACGTGTATGGGCAGTCAATGCAAGAATATAAGAATCTTTCTTGGGTATCCGGTGAAGATAGGGAATTCCAACCCGAGGTAAACGTGTTTTTATCGGAACCGAGGCTCTGCCGAGGGTCCGATTAAAACACTTATACCGAGGGTTGGAATTCCCTATCTGAACAGAATACCCCTGATAGATTATTTTTCCAGCTATTGACGTTTTGCATGTTTTCCTGCATACCGGATGTTGGCGCGCGTGAATTTTATCTCGACCCTAGGATGAGATGGAAATATCTAGCCCCAGTAAAATGATGGATATCCTTGTCCGGTATGCAAGAACAGATATTCTTGCATATCGGACAAGGATATCTGTCATTTTACCGGGGTTAGATATTTCCATCTCACCCTATGGTCGAGATAAAATTCACGCGCAACAATACTGATGTCAATAACGTGAACAGATGCATGACGCCATTGTGTTAAAACATTAAAACGTTAGTTATTGGCGACATCTACGCACAAAATGTCAATGATATGCAAGAAAAAGAATCCACCATGAGTTTATCCATGTGAATCTCAACCTCGAGGTCAGAATTGTAACCAGGAACTCGACTCAATGTGCTGTACAATGAGAAATGGCTCCTATAGAAACCACACCACTTAAACGCAATTTGAATCGTAGGTACTTTACCACAAACTAAATCAAATGACTACTCGAATTAAATATTCAATGAACAGGACAACACAAGACACAACACGTGATGAAGACAGTTACCGACTTGGAACGGTCAGTAGGCAAGTATACGGCTTCTTCTAAATCTTCATTATGTGTATTTCTAACAGTAGATATAAAAGTCAGACAGAAAATGTAGCGTTTAAGGACCACAGTCAACCAAAAGCATGTTCAGAAACTTGAATAAACTGTTTTAATTTCATGTTCTGGAAACACATGTTCAGGAATTCTTATTGATTTCGAAGGACTGCTGATAAATCTAAAACCTAAATGTCCTAAAAGGAAATGAAACTGTACAAATAATACTGCTCATACCTTGGGGCGGTAAGTGATATGCTCATACCTTGGGGCGGTAAGTGATATGCTCATACCTTGGGGCGGTAAGTGATATGCTCATACCTTGGGGCGGTAAGTAATATGCTCATACCTTGGGGCGGTAAGTGATATGCAAATCGAATTCCAATGCAATTTATAGGGGATAAACGAAAACCGGTATCAGGTAATTTTTAAACAAATCATCGTTTTTCACTTACCTTCATAACGTATTTAATGTTTTGATGGCTAATATAATAATACCTACTATACATTTCTCTTTTCCACTAAAGAATGTACACAGGGGGAAACAGTTCGAGTCCGTTTGTAAACGACCAGTCTGACTAGATTAATATAGATTTCTAGCGGAATCGTAAATTCACCCTTTTCGCAACCATTGTCACATTGATCTCGGATATGATTTCATATACGTCGAAAGAATGCTATGTCGGTTATTACAAATAAATACTGAAAAAATGATCACTTGGAAGCAACGAACACAAACAAGAGAGAAAAGTAGCAGACAATAGTCTGTTCATGAGAGGTAATATAAGGTGCAACACCTCTAACGCCCGTGTTACCGCCTGACGCGGTAATCTACTTTAAAGTTAGCATGAATACTAGGCTCGCTTTATTTCCCATTACGTGGGCCGACATTAACTTTCATAACCCATCTCATGCCCCATCCAACCCCTTCTCCAAGAAGCGAAAACGGGGTTGGCTGGGGTATGAAATAAAACCTTAATTTCGGCTGAAAAAGTTTGTATATTGTAAAATGAAAATATTTCATAGGTAATTTCAAATAGATTATCGCATTCCTTCAGTAAAGAAATGTTTTTAAACGTGTTTTATTGTCGAAATGTCCGTTATAAAATATCCTGCTTATATGCTTTCCCATCGCTTAATTAAGGCGGGAAGACGTAATGCTGTTTAAATTCTGAACCTAGTTTTAAAGCAATTGCTCTGTACCGTCTACATAAAACCCCGCAAAGCATTTTATCTGCATAATTCTGCCGAGAAACAGGGTGCCTGAGATAAAACCTTATCTCGGCAGTTACGATGACGTCAGCACATCTTTTGATGACGTCAGGGTATATTTGATGACGTCTGGGCAGTTTTGAACGGGAAAAAATGTGGGGAAAAAGATAAGTTAAATTATTTTAAGCGATCAACATGATAAATAGAATACCATGTTAGTGCCTGATCGAATCCAGTTTATCAGGTTCGGCACGAAAACAATTAAGCCCTCGCGCCTCACCTTATAAACTGAACAGGATCAAGCACTGACATGATAATCTCTATATCCCGTACTTGCTAATAACCCAATAAAAATCGTTACAAATATATTCCCCAATATCTAGATAATATCTCGGATTAATATCAGTTAACATCAACATGTCGTTAAAAGCAGTTCAGTTGAGACCATTATGGTATTAGAGACTTGATAGTTATCTTCACAGTTGTTTCTCAGTTTGATGTCATTTATCTAATTAGTAACACCGTGACATTAAATCTATATTAGATGTGCTGATTGGAATATTTCATAAATTTACGAATACTTTTATGATTGAATAAATAAGGATTCTCTGGTATAATGTGTGTATCATGCTTCATGTGTGGTTTTGAATGCTTGGTGTTTTTTATATAGATATCAAGCTGAGTCTGTCTGTAAGACTACCATACATCGTGACGTAGAGGTGTTCTTATTAATTGTGATATCTCGCTTAATACTATAATAATTTAACAAATGTTAGCATGAAATATGACGGCATCGAGTATAAAAGTTGATTTAAAAGTCGAACAGGAAATATATATATATTCACGGACCACAGTAAACCAAAAACACGCACAGAAACAAACAACAATTACAAAGATGAATAAAAATGCAAGATATGACATCATAAACACGATCATGCTGACAATATGGGCTACCGCCTTGGAGCGGTCAGTGGCAACAAATGTTAGCATAACAAATACCGCATTGAAGGTTACATGTGCACCGTCATATGCATAACATGTTCGGGATGGCTCAAATCTTTGCACTACTATCATTATAAATATTGAGTTCTGGTCAACCTGTATCTAGAGGGCGTGAACGATAGCAAGCACCTTTCACTACCGTTCATGAACAGTCTCAATCAAACCGAGACTGGTATATTTTTTGTATTTATCGTGCATACTTTTTTTATATGACATAAAGTATACTACGAAGTATTTGTTAGACACATCTTGAAAAACTGCCATGTTTTTGGTTAACTGTATTTTGTAAATGCTACTCCTCCTTCTTCTTATTCGACTTTTGCTTCTATAATATCAGATACCACTATTGATTTAGGACTTTTGATTGGTTGAAAAAGGTATAGGGTCTATTAGGGCATATAGTCAGATTGTAAGGCAGATTCTGATTGGATGAAATTACTCAAATCATAACAATTCCCCGTACAACATCAAAATATTATATTTTCATCATAAAACTTTTTCATTTAGGATATTTTGATTGTCAATTTGCATTTTTATTGATAAAATTGTACTGAGGGTATATTCTCATAAAATACAAAGTATTTACTGCCAATCTTCTGGGGGTGCCCACATTCAGTGAACTATTAGAGGCTGAACGCATTATATTATCCCCAATTTGCTGGTTATTTTTGAGTGTATCTAAGACAGTTCTTTAAGAAAACTAGTTTTTTTTACAGCAGTTGTGATTTAGAAATAGGGGAAAAGGCTATAACGTAGGCCTGTGGTAAATGCAACAGTGGTATATAACCTAAATGGAATTTAAAAGACGGAGTCTAAATAAAAGACTGTGTCAGAGTTTTCCTTTTCATCTAAATTTTTTTTCTTCATATTTTAAATGTTAAAGAAGTACCTTCATTCATAAAATCCGAATAATGAATGAAAGAATGATTAAGAAAGAAATAATGAATAGATGAATGAATGAATGGATGAATTAAAGACTTACTAACTGACTGTCATAATCTTTTTAATGTATTTCTGGCTAACAGAGTTTTCTTTTTCAACTATTTTTTTTTTCTTCATATTTTAAATTTTAAAGAAGTACCTTCATTCATAAAATCCGAATAATGAATGAAAGAATGATTAAGAAAGAAATAATGAATAGATGAATGAATGAATGGATGAATTAAAGACTTACTAACTGACTGAATGAATGAATTGAGTTTTACTATCCTAGGTCATACCGGGCTGAAATGTGGAACACTAATGAGCAAAAACATGACAATGATAAAGATGATTACTGGAAACATAATTTTGATATCTCGATCCCCAGTCAATTAAAGATAATTGTATTCAGTTCATAATTCACAGGAGGAGAGTTCTCCATCCTGTTGGCTATTTCATTGACCCCTGCAAAATTGGACCCCAATTCCGAAGCACAGTCAGCAATAAGACACTCCACACACACACACACACACACAGAGTAAAACCGTAAGAGCTAAAAGCTGCACTAGTTTTCCCCATGATCAATGACCCAACAACCAAACATAAAAAACATATTTATCATTTCTGTATGATCTGTCAGATTAAGTCAACACGCATCAAGCTGTCGTTAAACTGAGACGTTTAATAGAAAAACAAGCAGTGATAGTTAGACTCGCGGTTATTTTTTCGTTTAAATTACATAACTAATATGGTATTTATCTGGTATAGCTGTTAGCGCGTTTGCATGTTGCGGCATTTACCGCGTGAGCCAATAAATGGTATCTTGATAAATATATCAAGAAAATGTGAATGTTTAAATGTTAACTGATGTATTTTGAATCCAACTCTTAAATATTTTCAGTATGAATACTGAACAAATAATATTGTTTATTAAGTACTCATACCTTGGACGGTAAGTGATATGCAAATTGAATGCCAGTGCAATTTATATGAAATAACGAAAAACATATATGAGGTTTTTTAAAGTGCACTCATCGTTATTCACTTACCGTCATAACTTTTTCCCATTAATTTTAAAAATATTATTTCCTTCATATTTTCAACAATTAAGATAAATACCTTCATTTGTAAAATCGGAATAACAAATGAAATTACATATATGAACGAATGAACGAACGAACGAACGCGTGGTGTTTTACAATATTTTACCAGCTTAGGTAATACCGAGTTAAAATGGAGAAAGCTGATGAGCAAAACATGACAGTAATCGTGTTGAAGATGATTGCTTGAAATAAAAATTATATGCTCGATCCATATTCAATTAAAACTTATTAAATTCAGTATCTAATCCTTTCTGAGTGATGTCTACCTCCTGTTGGCTATTGCATTGACCCCTGCAAAGCGGAACCCCAGTTCCGAAGATCAATCAACAATAACACACACACACACACACATACCTTGAAAGCAGTAAAACCCGAAGAGCAAATTGCATCACTATGTTTTCAATATGATCAATCACCTAACAACCAAGAATACAAAACATATTTCTAATTGCTGGATGATCTGTCAAGATTAAATCAACACGCATCAAACTGTCGTTAAAAGCAAATAAACTGAGAATATAATTGAATAACCCAGCAGCGATAATTAGACTCGCGGTTATTTTCTAGTTTAAATTACATTTAACTAATAGGGGAGTTATCATCACCATCATCTGATATAGGTTGTTAGCGCGTTTTATGTTGCGGCATTTACAGCCAGTGCCAATAAAAGTGGTATCTTGATGCTTATTATATCATTTTTATTGCATAACCATCCGAGAAAAGTATCAACAAATATTGCTAAAGCTTATTTAAAGAGGAAAACTCTTATTTATTCATAAATTCTGATTCATATTTTAAATTATTTCTTTTTAATAATTTCCATATTACATGTCGTCACAATTCTGAATGTTTATTGATAACATTCTTATTAAAGCTTATTCATGCCTTATATTTATTCAAGCCTTAGACAGTATAATCATGTCATTTCAATTCATTCATTTAATTGTATCTTGTAACATAAACTGTTAACTATAGGTGACTTATAGGCCCATTTGGCCGGGTGCTATTTATTTCCTTCTGTACTATGATTGTATTGTATATTATGCACATGTCACTATAATAAAATATTTACTTACTTACTTATTATTTCTCGAAAATGTGAATGTTACAATGTCAACTGATGCATTTTTAAATGTACAATCGAATTCTAGGTAGTATTAAAACCAGATTAAGATCGAAATTGTATTACTATTGTTTAATTGTTCATGGACAGATATTAAAAAAATACAAACAACAACAATTTCATTTGTTCATTTTTATAGTTCTGCAGTGAGTTTTAAAAGTATAGTTTTGTTTTTTAATTCTTCACCATTAACACATCAATTTTATTTTTATTTAGAGTATATTTTTCCTTACTTATTATGCATGAAAATTTATGTATGTATATATAACGATGTACGTATGTACAAGTTAAATAAAATATATGTTCTGTTCTGTTCCTTACGTACTCTGTTTAAACTGTGAATACGGACACTAAATCCATATTACTCATGTAAGTGCACGCACCCAAAGACATGCATGGTGTGTTTTCGATAGTAGGCCTGCACCCGCTCGTTCATGGATAAACAAAACGTACCATGCTTCCGTTTTCTATTTGTTACTTTTCTTCTTTTTTTGTCTTAAGTAGATTTAAAGATTTAAATTGGTTGTCATTAAATTAGCGTGTTCAGTATCACACATGCCTACTGGTTTACAAATCATTAAATGGTCAAACACCAGAATATATTATTCACCTATTAATAAATGCCTCAACATTTCGAGTGCGGACACTACGATCTAATACAAATGAGAACTTGCATATTCCCAGATCACGTACATCTTCCTATGATAATATTTTTTTCTGTATGTGGTCCTAAAGAATGGAACACTCTGCCCGTCGAAATTAGACGATCATCATCTCGTCACCGATTCAAACGCTTGCTAAAATATCACCTCATTTATTTTTGAAACTCATATTGTCTCATGGAAGCCGAACTTTTACATCCTGCAAGAGTGTGTGATGTGAGATATGTATGCTCAATGCTACTGAATGCGCTTTCCACAACAGAAGTAGTAGCATTCCAACATATTTCACGTTCCGTGTAATATCTACTCAGTCTATAGAGTGTGATTGCCACACCAATAACAGCAGTATTCTACGAGCTCTCACATTCTGTCAGAGGGTGTTGTTTACGCATTAAAATCTTGAGTGTGATAAATGGGCCACTTAAACTGAATACACTTTCAAAACGATCAGGTTTTAGTGAGGTTCTATCATTTACAGTGAAATAGCTGAAGTATATATACTGAAAGGAAAAAGAAACGCGACACGGGAACTTTCGCTGTATATTGTATGTACAATATGCTGCTGTTAATCGAATGGTACATGGCTCCTTTCGGAAAAAAGGACTAAAACAACACGTAACACAGCAAATAGTATTCCTGCAATGTTTCATTATTGACAGAGTACGCGTTTGGCGCAAACTTAGGATGCAAAATTTTGCAAACGCTTTACATTAAATACAGTGCTGATTCAAAGAGGAACTTCAACATTTATGAATTTCTTGTTACACCGTATACTGTGATTACAACGTCTACCACATCACAGTTGTGTCCTTTCTCTAACTGCAACCTTTTTTTTTTACAAAACATCTTGGGATTTCCTTGGAATATATATTGAATTAAGTTCGCAGTATATACAATATATAGCGGAAATTTCCGTGTCGCGTTTCTTTTTCTAAATAAGATAACGCCTATATTTCTTTTATAAATTTGTATCTTATGACATCATTGTCTTAAAATCATTAACATTCTTCTTTATAATAGTGTATATCCTTAAACGCAATATACTGATTAATTTGTATCATCATTTTTAAAGCAGTTGTTTATTTTAATGCTTTTATCAAACCGGTATTAATCATATTAATCGGTTAAATAACCCAATCAATTTATCTCAAATACTAACATTTTAGAAAAATCATGACGTTTCTAGACATATTTATTCTTTCTTTACCACTGTTTTAATCACGTTTGTATAAACCACCGTAAATATATTCTGTTTTGTTTGAGGACCATATGTTAGTATGACTAGTATCCAAATATACAATCCTCTTGAAATAAATAAAGATATTATTAACGAGATACGATTATGCTTACAACAGTACAGATAATACATGGTAATAATGTTAATATAAGTTTTCGAACACTTGTTTTCAACTTCCAAATCATCACAACGATTGTTTTTATCTTATGATAAACTACATTTCTTGAATATAGATCTTTATTTTCAATTTCCAATAGGTTTAAAAGCCCATGAGGATACAAAATACAATTACAAAGCATGGCAACAATGTAGGTATTACAAACAATACATGTCCAAATATGCAGTTTATCTTAACTGCGCTGATACAATGAGAAGGCGTTTAGATAACACTTCCTTGCATAAATCAATTACAATTCATCACAATTTCCTTAACACATGTTATTAATAGTTGCAATTTAATCGGTGATTGCTTTAACTTAGTTTGTTTACCAAAGACTTTAACTAAACAAAGAAATAGATACCCGTTGTTGAGTGAAGACAAGGATATATATCAGTTAAACCAATGTCACTAACATGTTGTGGCAAACTATTTACATGTATACTGTATGCATCCTCTAAGGTTAGTGCAAGTAATTTGCAGGTAAGTGCAAGTAATTTGCAGGTTAAGGCAAGTAATTTGCATTTATGTAATCAAGAGAGGTTATTTTAACCAAATGATGACGTTAAGATTAAGTTTGAGCCCATATCAAATGTACGTATTTCACCCAGGATCTCATTTCCTGTCCATTAACGACATGGTGTTTTTTGGAGTTAGCTCATTCCGACATTTAAAAGCAGATATCGTTAATGAGAATTTCAGTCATACCTTAGTGCCACCCGATCAATACTGATTACACGCGTATAGTTCAGAAACTATCAAACGAAATGTACTGTAATATAACAGATCTGTATTCTACCTCTCAACTTCAGAATAAAAATGGCGTCGTATAGGCTCGGTCACATGGCCTGCTTCTGATTTTTCGCTACACTGTGTAACGCTTATTCAGTAACAAGTGAGACGTGCATTGATACAGTTTTAGCATGCCGATTATGGCGTCGTCTAGCGATATATGAAAACAGTTCAGTATTTGATGGAGGATCTACCTTAGATATGAACAATCTGTTTCGACGTTTTATTAATTTTAAATATATTTCTATTACATCGATTGTGAAATAAGTTCTTTCAACTTAATAATACTAGCAATGTGGATTAATTATCTTGCTCAAGGTGAAATAACATGACCAGGATGAAGATCGAATTCACTACCTCTTGATCTAGAGTCCGACTTCTGCTCCTGGCTCACGCTCCATTTTATTAGTTTACACCAACGGTTATAAAATATACATCGTTTCCATTTGTCCAGTGTTAATATGGAAGGTAATTGTCAAAGACGTATTTGTGAAAGTACTTTTAGATTGAAATAAAAATGTATTATACGAGACAATCCATGTCTGTTGTTTTAAAATATATCCCTGTAAAATCCATATTTAGAAAGTTTATGTATTTGCACAGAAAATTAGTTTACCGTTTCAAAATAATGCGTCTATAGACATCGTAAATACATTAACACTTATTTATGGAAAGTTTAATGGTTTCCTTAACACTATATTCAACAGGAAACTGCAAAGGCCATGCATGTATCCGTGATCTATACACGAACACCAGTACACTTTTGAGCTTGTATGGATGCATAAGCTGTTATACGACTGCAAATACTAGTGTAACATGTATACATGACCTGCACACGACCGCCAGCATACTGTAGTAATAGCATTATTAAAAAAGTACTACACCATATTTTAATATTTCTAAGACTAGGTCAGTTCAAGTTCTAGGAAAACATTTTGACAGAACAGTCAACCCAAAACACGCTTGCAAGTTCAACAGCAATTAAATACAAGCAAAGCATGCGATACCACACACATAACAGGGGTTAACAATAGCCTTAGAACGATCAGTGGCAAAAAAAGGTCTTTGTGGTTTTAAACCAGGTTCTAGGGTGCACCAAACCTCACCCTTACGCTATTGTCATCCCAATAATATGGGATATATAAAGTCACAAAGCAAGTACTCAGTGACATAGCACGACCGAATACACCATCATGCACGACACGACGAGATTAGAATACACCATCATGCACGACACGAATACACCATCATGCACGACACGACGAGATTAGAATACACCATCATGCACGACACGAATACACCATCATGCACGACACGACGAGATTAGAATACACCATCATGCACGACACGACGAGATTAGAATACACCATCATGCACGACACGACGAGATTGAAGACAAACATTCAAATTCAATTTATGCTTTGAGCTCATCGTGGGACCGATAATTTGAAATAAATGACTAGGTATTCTGCAGAAACATAACGAAGCATCGATTATATCAAGTTTAACGTTAAGCTGTAGTGGCGTCCAATCAAAAACTTTTAATTTCATTATAGACACTCTTTATGAAACTTTCCTGTGATATCTTATTGACATTCGCAAGGCTGTTCTGGAGAAGATTCTTCACAAAAGCCTTTTTAATTGAAGCTTTTCACCGCTCTTATCAAAATATCGTTTTAACATCTTGCGGTTATAAGTAGTAGAAATGACGAACATTTTAGTTTTAACCGTTTCAGACATAATGGATTGTTGGCAATTTGAATTTCATTTTGGGCCAACAATACAGGCGATGTTACTGCTAAATGTCCAATTTTGATATTTCTCCCGAGAACCAAAAGAGAACACAACATATTAAAATAAACTGTGCATTTCTCACGCGTTAATAATGCTGATCTTGCTTGTTCCGATTTGTGTTCCACTTCAAGATTTCATTTTTGTCAGTCAATAAATACTCTGTTGATGAAAACACCGTCTCCCTGTGACTAAACAAATACTTAGACGAAGATTCCCCTTTTTCTGAATCCATTTGGAAGACATTGTATAATAAGTTTATGATATAGTTATATAAAAGTAGAGCTATACCATAGCACATAATTGAAGAATATCGTGTTTAATAAACAATAAAGTCTGCTTTCTCAGAGAACGCCTCATGTCCTATCAGACAATAGCGTATCTAATTTTAAGACAATACTCGTAATCTGACTGATTTATTGCAGATCACTGTCGTGGGAGGTTATTGGATCTCCCACCTTTATCAATTTGTCTTGGCTCCAGAGAAGTCGTATATGTTTATTTGCAACGTATATTGCGCACAATATGACCTGTTTATGTGTCGGCGTGCCGCAAAACACCATTCATTCATTCGTTCATTCAAAGTATATTGCTAATATCGTAAACCGAGTATAAATTGTGTTTTAACTCTGCTGGCCATAGGTATATCACACTGTATATCATTGGCATCATCCGATACATTTATACATTGCATACGCGAATTTTGATTTGTATGTTGCGTACATAGCCCTTGGTTATGTCATGATCAGTGAATTTTTGTTCATTACGCAATTTCACCAAAGGTGATATTTATTTCCTGTTCGACGTTTGCGTCTTACTTGAATGTTTGCTTCGAAAGGTATTTGGCGATGATGAACAGAATAGACGCATGTGGTAAAAGAAATGATTTTAGTTGTTTACGGACTATTCAGTAAATGGTGTCCGATTTTCACTAACCTTGGTGAAAGTTGGAATAGTTCGACAATGAGAACAACCTAGCGCTACAGAGTTATGGCCATTGACTATGTTGAAATAAGTAAATGTTCATTTGTTAATGCCGACTATATTACATGGTATATAGTATTGGGTTTTTATTTTGTTCAAGTAGGCGGAAGACATGAGACGGTTCCATAAGCGGTAGACTCACGTATAATATGTAATGGCCGACAGGTGATATTAGAAGATATCGTTGGATATTGATCAAACTGCAAACTGAATTGTCAGTTTGTGATACAAGTAGGGCGTCTTCATGTCCCTTGGGCCTCTGCATAATTGAATGAGCTAATAAAAAAAACCCGTAAAATATCATTTATATCTTATCGCTATGACTTGAGTTTTCACCTGTTGTTATTCACGCAAAATATATCTCTGTTTAGATTTTTTCGAAGATATGGCATTATCATTAGCCAAGCAAATGACCCATTGGACGACTGTGTGATCCAGTGGTAGCATGATCGCCTCGTAGCCTGATGGTTGCGAGCTCGAGACACCGTAGCGTAACATTGTGCAAATGACCTTGAACACGAAGCTACACTCACTGCTTCGTGCGACAGAAGGGGACGTTAACCGGGGTGTCCTATAAACAAAGGACGCTAGAATATCCAGCCGTGGGAATTATGGTTTTCCCGGTTCAACTGTATGCGCCTCAGTTTACGGCGGTTTAAAATGACATAACTAACATGTTGGTGAGCCGTTTAACAACTGTTCAATGCCATACAGCTAATATCATCACTAACGTAGGGACCACCACCATCGTCGCTATACATTTGATACATTTATATAATGGAATCTTCACCTAGTGACCTTCTTTACACCACTATCGTGTTATATTGCCTGTTAATGCTGCTATCAAATCAAACAAAAACATAGCATATCAAGGAGTTCCTTATTTACACTGGTGCAGCCTAGAGCCTGGTTTAAAACCCAGCGGCCTTGTTGCCCTGACCGTTCCAATGCGGTAGCCCTATTGTCAACCCTGATGTTTGTGATGTCATATCTTGCAGTTTATTCATATTTGTAATTGTTGTTTGGTTCCATGAGCGTTTTTTGGTTAACTGTGGACATTGAATGTTTGTGATGTCTAATCTTGCAGTTTATTCATATTTGTAATAGTTGTTTGTTTCCATGCGTGTTTTTTGGTTGACTGTGGACATTGAATGTTTGTGATGTCATATCTGGCAGTTTATTTATATTTGTAATTGTTGTTTGTTTCCATGCGTGTTTTTTGGTTGACTGTGGACATTGAATGCTGCAGTCGCTGTTCGACTTTTATATCTACTTATAGATCTGAGACGTTTGCTATAATGACATAATTACTTAGCGTGTGAATATATGTTTTTACTCACTACCTTTTGTAGATTGTAAATATATAAAACTGTTTCTGCAATGACATTGTTTTAACAATAGTAAGTGACCCTGACGTTTCAATATAATTTAATATCTTATAACTTAATTAAAAAGCAACCAATAGTTCACAATTACATGACCTTGTTTTAATTTGATTAAATTTCTTTGAAGATCACGCATAAAAATACTCTGCATCAAACCGACATTTATATCTCGAGATTTTGTTGGAACATAATTGCCTCTTTGCACGATGAATCGTCGTTACTTAACATATTTAATATATCAAACATGCTAGAATACCATCACATATCGATTTTTTAAAAAAAAGAAAAGTTATTTCTGAGAAACAACTATTTACGTTAGAATTGCAAATGATATATCGGGTTATCCTTTTAAATAATCAGTCAGAGAAACGTAATGTCAATTTAATTGTTGAATAGTTAATATTTCCCCCACAAACAGTAGCAAAAATATTGAAAACGAGTGAGATAAACATATGCCGTCCGTGACATATAACATGTCGCCAAACATTTAAAGGAATAAAGTATTAATGATATTATCAAAAAACAATTATGTATCAAAACCACTCGAGCAGAAAATGTATCCTTTTCTTTTACAGAAAACAGACAACAAAACACATGCAGTCAAAACAAACAACCTCCAGCAGTCGATCATACTTATCTTTTATTTTGAAATAGAAAAACATTATATATAGCAAATAAAAGGTAGGTAAATTGTATACTGCGTTTACATTTTATTATTTACACCACATTGGTCACTGATTTTTTAAGTCACCCTACCCTAGGAAAATGGAATGTTCCGCCATCGCCAGAGGGGGTCAAAATGATTTTTTTTGCTTTGCGAAGCTTAGAGGATGGCTACGCGAAGATTGCAAACAGATTCAGGAGCGTCCGTTTTCATTCTATTCAATCATATCAGATATGAAAACATATAGAAAGTAATAACACCAATCTAGATTCATATTCGAAGTCTAGGCACCCTGAAATGCAAGGTAGACAGTCTACGTGGTTGTTGTTGTTATTGCTCGGTTTAATACGTACATAATTTGGTCAATAACTAAGAAACCATTATAAGCATTAACTGTAAGTTTTATATACTTAATGTCGGTACTAAACCGATGTGCAAGTACGTGCAACTAAAGATTAATGTGTCACGATAATGTTAATCTCTGCCGTAATGATTGAATTATAAGTCCCTAAGGTGATCCATAATTTATCCGTATCATTGTCCTCTACTTAGGGCGACTCTATACTGTATAACATAAACATATGTACCAATACGACATTAAACAGCGATTCTATTCAATGCAATAATAGAGTGGACCTTTGGAAACGGCTGAACACGACACATACGAAATATTGCAGTCTCGGTAAAAAGAAATATAAAAAAGATCGGACAGGGAAAGTAGCATTCAAGGAGGACAGTCAACCACAAAACACAGAAACAAACACGCAAACAGACAAACAAGAAGGCAACAGTAACAATAAATGCAAACGACATCACAAACACAAAACCATTTACAAAGTTGTTTTTCTTACAAAACACTTTAACACAACAAATATTTGTTTGAATAATGTCTATTTTCTTATTTATTTAGTAGACTTAACACGTGACGATTGGTCGAATTACATTGCGAATGTAAGTTATTCTGTTCGATAACATTTGTGATATAACTGGCAGTTTATGAAAGCCGTAGACTCAGCCAAGTGTGTGCCAAGACATGGCATTGCACTTAACTCGTCAAAAATAGTGACGATGTTCAATGTGGCTAATGTAAAACTAAACAATGAAAATCCGAACAATTGATTCCGCCAAGATGCAAAGCTGGATATAATATTTATATCTGCTTTTACTATCTTTATATTAGGGTTTGTATGAATTATGTAAATATGCATTTTCTTGGCGATATAGAGTCTTTAGAATACCATACTGCTAGAGTATTATTCTCAGAGCTCTTGTCTGTATGTATACGTATTAACGTTTCCATAGAGCTACAAGCTAAGATTGAGATATTAAACAGTTAACGTTATCAAGAGCATCCTTTTAAAAACATGACACATTTAATGAAAATAATTCGCAACAATTGTTTTCCATAGACCACACACACATACACATAAAGGGATACGTAAGAGGAACGCAAGTTCTATTAACAATATGACAGGTTTTAAATATGATCTCATCTTAAAAATGCGCTGGGTCATCGCACAACGTTCGGGACTGTGGATTGAATGATACATTTACTGTTCGACTAGGATATGTTGTCTGCTTTTTAATTTAGTCTTTTGACTGTTATTGGTGATATGCATGCTTCATAACCGCTGCTCCCAACTAAATTCCATTGTGTTTATTTCGCTCTTCGGGGCATTTAATTTTATTAGATACTGGGACCATACGCCGTACGACATGGGGAAGCACTAAACTCCATGTCCACCATCTTCGGGATGGTTAACATTTTGTACTATTGATTTTATGAATATTAAGTTCTGCTAAACCCGGGGCTAGAGGGCGTGAGCGGTAGCTAGCATAAATCACTACCGCTCATGAACAGTCTCAGTCAAACCGAGACTGCAATATTTCGTATGTGTCGTGCTCGGCCGTTTCCAAAGGTCCATTATCATAATCTTTTGTATAACAACATTTAGTCTCTATCAACCAGACACACTCAAGCTGACTGCGAGCGCTAGCGTATGGACTTCTTTGAGAGAAGTCTCGCGAGAGGTCTGGATGATCGAGACTAAACAACATTCAGACTGACATAACGAATATTTGGAATGTCATCAACTAAAATAATTTCACACTTGAATCTTTTACAATTAAGCTATCAGTTATATATAACTGACAAACTGTTTATATACATTGTGTGGACGTATGCGTGCATTCGTGAGTGATAATGTGTGTTTCTCTATGTTTGTAGTAGTTTGATTGATTTTGTTATCAACCGAGTTATATGCTGACTTGATAAACGTGTTTAATGGTTTTCCGAGAGCATTTTACATGAGCTGTACAAATTTCTGTACTTTACAATTATTCGAACTACACATGGGATTTGTTATTTCTGCAAAACTTCCTTTTCGTAATGTTCTCCCATATGACTGCACAATTGTTTACTTTCACCTTACACGTCTCAAGTTTCCCTTCATTACACCATATATTCCCAGATCAACTTCTTATGGGCATGTGTTTTTCAACTTATTCCTTTTTTCAAAAATATAAAAATAAGTTAATACCTCTTCTACGAAAAGGACTATTACAACCTGACTTCTACGGTGTTTAGTGGTGGACCCATATATACAGTTTGTCACATGATTTCCTCTTTGTCTGTGCGATGAACCGAACAATTGTGGACCCTAAAGAAATATAAAAAAAGATCGGACACTAAGATGACGTCTACCTAAATCCAAATAGAGATGGAAACGTTTAAGGTTTGTCGTCAATCTTAAGGTAATTACAATACTTTTCTGCGACAAGTCCTAAGACAACCTGAATTCTATGGTTGCGTGATTTAAACGCTTCGAAGTATCTTTGGTCATTATCACTTTTATCCAATCTCTATTAAACTTGTTAGAAAGGCATAATAGTCATTTTGCAACGCATTGCATGCTTAGTGTCACATTTACAGTTCGCCACTATGCTTTCCTTTGATTGTGTCATGACTCGACAAATTGTAAACCCTAGGAAAGCAATGGTGAATTTTAATGTATTAGTTTAATCTCTTGTTTCTTTGGCTTGTGCCAAATCAATGGGTACTTGCTTTATGACTTTCTAGACTTTTGCTTATTAAATTCATATATACATAATCATCAATCTGCTGAGGATTATGTTGTTTCCACATATATCGGTGCACTACTTTCAAGGCTGGGGTATACGAAAAGTAAAACAAACTGCCAGTGTGTACTGGATTCCTAAATTACATAAAATTCCGTATAAGGCCCGCTTTGAATTCTAGTGCCTGCATAACCACAAAGATCACCAAATTTTTAACTTCTTGTCTTACTGCCGTTAAAAATTGAAATTTAGAAGGCGTTCTTGATAAAATTTGCAATAAACGTCAAGTTTCATCTATAAGTACTTATGACCTCTACACTATATATAACCTTAACACATCACCTTATCAAAGACAAGCTTATTATTTAGTTGGCCTTTTGTTATTATTAACTTCTCTTTTGAGATCATCAAGCCCATTCTGTGTTGATTTAAAGTAGAATATCGTTTAAGCCGGTGCTAGGAGGCATGAGAGGTGTTACATCGTATAATTACCTCTCAATAAACAGACTCAGTTAAATCGAGTCTGCTGCTTTTCTCTCTTGTTTGGGTTTGTTGCTTCCAAGTGATCACCTTTCCAATATGTATTGCTCTTATTCAAAAAACTTTCGCTAGAGAAAAAACCTCATTTTTGGCCTGTAATAATATTAATGCGTTTTTTTACTAACGCCAGTTTAGACAATTACACTATGTGGACTTGCCAAGAAGTTTGCCTGTCTGTTTAATATTTTAGAACTACTGTTTATAGACAAATTGTTGGTATCACAACTGTGCATCTCTTGTCTCAGATTTGTTCTTGTACTGCTATGAAAGAGATTTCATGCTCGCTGAGTCTTTCATCAGATACTCAGACGGATGTAATTGAAGCCTTTAATGATACCTCTTGGTGTTTGGATGATATATTGAACATTGACAATCCTTTCTTTTCTACCATGGTTAATAATATCTATCTTAAGAAACTTCAACTCAACAAAGCTAACATTTCTGATACTGTCTCCTCTTTTCTTGATTATTCATTTCTCTGTTAAAAATGGCGAAATATTAGTAAAATCTATGACAAGAGAGATTATTTTAATACTGATATTGTTAATTATCCCCATTTAGATTGGGATGTTCCCCGAGATACTTCTTATGGGATCTATTTTCCTGAACTTATTCCTGGTGCCAGTGGGCCTGAGAGGCGTTTCTTGTTGTAGTGTTGAGGACTTTAATGTTTGAAATATATGTAAAACTAAAAGGGCTACCTTACCATAAACATTAAAAAAACTTTATTATGGTAACGCTAATCTACTTTTAAAATATAAAATTAATATAAGAACTCTTCTGCGACAAGGACAATCACAACCTGACTTCTATGGTGATGTGATTTACAAACTTCATAATCACTTTCATACAATCATTATTAAACTTGTTAAAAAGTTTATCAAAAGAGGTTATGATCCTATCATTTTGAAACATACTGCATGTTTAGTGGTGGACCCATTTATACTTCGCCACTATGCTTTCCTCTTTGATTGTGCGATGACCAAACAAACTGTGGACCCTATGACCACGTCTAACTAAATCCTTACAGGACGATAGCGTTTGATGTTTCTCTTTAATGTTGTCTTGTTGTACCCTTAACGGTTTGTTCTCTTGTTTCTCTGGCTTCTGCCAAGTCTTTGAGTAATTACTTTGTGGCTTTCTAGGTTTTTGGGTTTTATACATGATCATTTATGTGTTTTACTTATTTTGCCTATTAATGCTGCCTTGTTTATTAGAGATTATAACCTGTCGTGGATATCTTTATTTACACTGTCCCGTTTATTGGGATGATAATAGGGTAAGAGTGAGGTCTCTGTGTGTGTTTGTAGTTGACTGTCGTCCATGAATGCTACTTTTCCTGTTCGATTTTTATATCTACTTATATTGCCTATTAATGCTGCATACTTGCTTAGAGAATATAACCTGTCGGGGATTTCTTTATTTACACTGTCCAATTTATTGGGATGACACTATGGTAAGAGTGAGGTTTGGTGCACCCTATCACCGGGTTTAAACCACACCAGCGGCCCCTTTTTGCCACTGAATGTTCCAACGTGGTACTTCTATTTTGAACGAACATCACAAACATAACATCATGGTTGACAAAGGGCCACGGCATTGCATAAAAGTATTTACTATCATGCCTTCACGTTAACCATAACAGCTAACCCATACATTTTAAATTAGATATGAAACTTAATTTTTTAAAAATCAATAGGTCACAGGTACACGACCATTGTTTAATTTGAAGACATTTCTTTGAAAATCACGCATTACTTTGATTCAAACCGACTGTTTATAACGGGAGAGTTTGTTGGAAGGAATACACTTGCCTCTTTGCGCACTGACATCGTTACTTAACATAGTAACATATTTAATATATCAAACATGCCAGAACCCCATGACATATCGATCTTTTTTTTAAAAAATAATTCCCTAGAAACAAGCATTTACGTTAGAGCTGCTAACACCACGTCAGTGTGACATATCGGTTTCTCTTATAATCAGTCGAAGACAAATAATGCCATTATGGCTGCTGAACATTGAATGTCTCCTCTAAAATGGTGGCAAGACATCGAACCAAGTGAGGAGAAATCTTAGTGAATGCCGAATACAATTAACATGACGCCAGTATTTCTCCAGGACTTAGATATCTCCGCCCTACTGTTGATGTCGGAGTATATTGACAATAGGTTATATTTTAATACAGTTGCTCGTGCATTATTATACTGTTGCACATGCTATTGTTTGTCGGAGGTATAGTATTGGTTTGATAGTTTAAAATGGATAAATGATTGACATCTGGCGACATGTTAATTGCCGTACATGGCATATACTCTGTCGCTATTCACAATAATATGTAACTCAATGGTCAATCAGTGTACCTTACCACAATTATAATGTGAAATAATGATCAATGAGGTGGTATATGCACACTACTTTAGTGTTCCGGTGGCCACTTAGTGGAGCTAATCTCAATACTAAACAAGAAATGTCACAGTAAGTGAAAAATACCCCCGAAATGACCTTTGACCTCTAAGTGTGACCTTGACCTTGGAGCCACGGACCTGGATTTTGTGCGCGACACGTCTGGTTGTGGTGAGCACTTGTGCCAAGTTATTTGAAAATCAGTCCAGGAATGCAAAAGTTATTGAACGGACACAATTTGACCTTTGACCTTTAAGTGTGACCTTCATTTTGGAGACACGTACATGGACTGTATGCATGACACGTCGTCTAGTTGTGTTGAGCACATGTGCCAAGCTATTTCAAAATCCGTCTAGGAATACCGGAGTTATTGACTGGACACAATTTGACCTTTGTCTTCTATGTGTGACCTTGGCCTTGGAGCCACGGACCTGGATTTTGTTCGCGACACGTCGTCTTGTTGTGGTGAGCACTTGTGCCAAGTTATTTGAAAATCTGTCTATGAATGCCAGAGTTATTGACCAGACACGATATGATCTTTGACCTCTAAGTGTGACCTTGA
Source organism: Cyrtodaria siliqua (assembly GCA_037043455.1). Classification (NCBI taxonomy): domain Eukaryota; kingdom Metazoa; phylum Mollusca; class Bivalvia; order Adapedonta; family Hiatellidae; genus Cyrtodaria; species Cyrtodaria siliqua. The sequence goes on from JAWPHD010006585.1 coordinate 106,857, forward strand.
CCTTAGAGCCACGGACCTGAATTGTATGCGCGACACGTCGCCTTGTTGTGGTGAGCACAAGTTACTTGAAAATCCGTTCATGAATACCAGAGTTTTTGACCGGACACGATTTGACCTTTGACCTCTAAATGTGACCTTTTTCCTAAGGGCCACGGACCTGGGTTTTGTGCGCGACACATCGTGTTGTTATGGTGAGCACTTTTGCGAAGTTATTTGAAGATCTGTCCATGAATGTCGGAGTTATTAACCGGACTAAAGTACTTTATTTTGACATTTGACCTCTAAGTGTGACTTTGACCTTAGAGCCCCGGACCTGAATTTTGTGCGCGACACGTCGTCTTGTGGTGAGCAATTGTGCCAAGCATATGAAAATCGGTCCATTATTGTCAGAGTTATTAACCGGACACGATTGTATGGACGAACGAACGAACAATCGAACAAACGAACGAAGGGACTGACTGACGGACAGAGCGACTACTATATTCCACCCTTCGAGGGCATAAAAAGGTATGAAGGGGTAAATTTAGAAAAAAAAAAAAAAGTATTAAATAAAGATGTAATATCTAAAAAAAAAAAAAAAAAAATATTTAGAAATCACCAAACACAATAAATATAAATCTATTGCAGTCATGGTTTGAATGAGTTCATGAAAGGCAGTGAAAATATCGAGCTACAGTTCACGCCCGCTAGCCTCGGGTTGAGCAGAGCACACTGTTTATATCTATATAAATATTGGGCTCAGCGATCTCCAAATATTGGAATGAATTACTTTTCTGATTGCAAGTACGGGGAGACGTTTTACCTCTTCCAATGTTCGTGACCAAATGAACAATTATGATAGCTAATCAGCTGAACACGATTTGTGTACGCAGCACTGCATTCCAATAGATTCTAACCCTAACCCTAACCCAAACACCTAAACTGATATCATAGGTGAACTCAAATATCCTCATTAGAAAGTATACTGGTATGTTGCTGTTATTATACACTTTTATACATCACGTTTGACAGCTTGCGTGGGAGCTGCCTTCTGTTGGCATAATACATCTCGGGTAGAACATGTTTATGTTATGGTATCCCAGCTTTTAGCCAACAAATAAGTAAACCATCAGTTGTGTTTACTGTACTTGTATAATCGCTTAACCGACTTACAGGGACGCGCAAACAAAGATTATCCAATCACGTTAATGTTAACCTCTGACGTAATGAATGACGTAATGGACGTAATGATATAAATTAATACCGATTAATAACGATACGACGATTATATAAGTACCTAGGGTGATTCCGGATTAATCCGTATTTTGTAGTGGCATCTTTGTATCACCTAAATGATCTGAGAATGCGCCATAAAACAACAATTTGTTTCAATTCAATAAACCATTTACAAAGGTGTTTTCTTACTAAACAGTTGAACATAACAAATATCTATCAGCAGAATGACTGCTTTCTTCATGTTTATTAAATAGACTTAATGCGTGATAAATATACTCAGTGCGTGATAAATAGACTCAATGCGTGATAAATAGACTCAATGCGTGATAAATAGATCATCTGCACGAATTACATTCTGAGTGAATGCTATTCCCTCCGATTAATTCGTTATTTGATTGCATCAGAACACAATTAGTCAGGAATTACCGACACATTGCTCTCAGATGGTTTAGTTTTCATGGTCCCCCACTTACACATATAACTATTTTCATAATGTGTTTTAAATAATATGATCACGACTTTCCTGACTTTCCGCTATTAAAGAACATGCTATTAAGTATTGCAGAAAGGCTTTTGAAAACTAAGGAAACAATCTGTTTTGGTCCATCAAAAACTCTAGAGAAGTTCTTCTCTAAGCACCTACGACCTTTCCACACTATATAACACTCTACCACATAATATAATCAAAGATAAATGGCGTCAGTTTATTCAGCTTATTCAGAAGACATTTGGGAAACGTACAACTTTTCTAGCTTGTAATAATGTCAGTGATTTCTTTACAAACGCCCCTATTGATAATTATAATTTGTGGACTTGTGCCGAGGTATTTAGAGCGTTATCTTTATAAGATACGGTAAAACTGTTTACCGCCAGGTTGTTGGTATTCCTACGGGTACTAACTGTGAGCCACTTGTCGCAGATTTTTTTTGTACTGTTATGAAAGAGATTTTATGTTGAGTTTGTCACCTGCTAGCCTGAGTGAAGTTATTGATGCGTTTAATAATACATCTCGGTATCTAGATGACATACTCAAAATTGATAATCCGTTCTTTGCTCATATGGTTACTAACATTTATCCACCAGAGCTCAAGTTGAATAAAGCCAAAAGTTCGGATACTGAAGCAGCATTCCTCGATATTCAACTTTAACATCGTTAACTATCCACGCCTGGATGGGGATGTACCGTACTCCTGCTGCATCATACGGAGTTTATATCTCCCAGCTCATTCGAATTGGTAGAGCTTGTAACGATGTTATATACTTCAATGATCGAAATCAAGTTATTACAAGTAAACTTCTTCAGCAGGGTTTTCGTCGCAACGAAAACCTACTGGAGAAGTACAACACCAACCTTACAACTCTTCTGCGACTAGGAATATCACAACCTTTATTTTACGGAGATGCGGTCTATAAACTTCGTAAGTTAAAGGGATCTGGCCGATTTCCGGACCACTTTACAAAATTATTCCGGAAGTTCGTTAGAAAAGGGTACGACCCTTTAGTATTCAATGCACTGCATGTTTAGTGATTGACCCCTCTACAGTCAGTTAAAATGCTTCACTTTTACATTGTGATGACTGGACAACCTCTTGGGACTCTATGATTGCACCTACTGAAACCCCGACCAAGGGAGGTAGGTGCATGAGCTTTCGCCCCTCGGGTTTTCTGGTCGTGTCCTAGATTGGTTTTCTCTTTGGCTGCAACTGCTGTGGTTTGTTCAATACAATTCTGCATACATCCTGAGATGTTTCTTATTTTGTATTTCATATAGCTTTACAATAACATCTTAGTTTTTCTTTTGTTATTTTCTCTGGATGTGGACTTTATTGTTAGAGAATTCCTTTTGATGGAATGTAGTTTTGTTTACACTGTCTTGTCTATTTGGGCGCTGAAGACAGGATAATAGCGAGGGTTGTTTACACATAAAATCGATTCAATCTAACCTGTAGGCCTTATTGCCTACTGACCGTTCCAAGTCGGTAACCCGTCTTCACCAACCCTTCTGTTGTAGTTTGTCTTTTTCATTATAAAATGAATTAAATATTGCTCCTTGTTTGTAGTACAGTGCGGACCTACGAAGCCATTGCGTTTGGACGCTGTGGTTTCTATAGGACTCTATATCTCATTTTTGTTCCGACGCTATCGTCGGCATTGCTTTACTTTTTCTGTCCTCATGTATTTAACAATCGATGCTGACTATAAGGTTGAAAACATTGTTTACCTCTTTTTACCTATTTTTACCTCCTAATTGTATAGGTTAACGTTGACAACTTAATTCTTAAGCAGGTGCCAGTGGGCCTGAGAGGTGTTGCAAAATTATATTTCCTCTTATGAACAGACTCAATAAAACCAAGTCTGCTAATGTTCTGTTTTGTTTGTATTTTTGCTTCCAAGGGATCTCGTTTTCAGTATTTATTGATATTTACGCTAGCGTTTGTTAAGTACTGTGTGGCGGCTGTAAAAGTCGCCCGACTACAAATCAGTAGTATTAGGACTTACCGGTCCTTTAGGAACATCACTCCACATCTTAGTGGCTTTGAAATAAAATGAATACCGTTAAGGCCGGTGCTAGTGGGTATCAGAGGTGTTGCAAATTATATTACCTACAGACTCAAAAAGACCCCATTTTCTGTATTTATTTAATGTCAAGATTACCAAAGGTATTCGGAATCTAACCCTACATTACCTATTAACGCTGCCTTGTTTGTTAGAGATTATAACCTGGCGGGGATATCTTAATTTATACTGTTCCGTTTATTGGGATGACAGTATGTTAAGAGTGCGGTTTGGTGCACCCTAGAACCTGGTTTAAACACCAAGCGGCCTTTTTTGCTACTGACCGTTCCAAGGCGGTAGCCCTATTGTAAACCCTCTTGTGTTTGTGATGTCTTATCTTGCCTTTTATTCATCTTGAGGGGATGAAACAAATATACAAATATTGCTATATCCACTGCCATATGCATGCCATCTTCTGGATGGTTAAAATTATGTACTGTTGATTTTTATTAATATTGAGTTCTGCTCAACCCGGGGCTAGAGGGCGTGAGCGGTAGCTAGCATATTTCACTACCGCTCATGAACAGTCTCAGTCAAACCGAGACTGCAATATTTCGTATGTGTCGTGCTCGGCCGTTTCCAAACGTCCATTATCATACTCTTTTTTTATATATAGATGTTCTTTGTTTCTTTGTGTGTTTGGTTTGTGGTTGACTGTCATCCTTAAATGCTACTTTTCCTGTTCGATTTGTATATATATTTTGACAATTAATCTAATGAAATTATTCATGCCTGTGGTCATTCCAATCTGTAACCTAAATACCTACTAAGTTTAAGCACACCACTTTTAAAAAGAATCAGAAGAACCTACATATCTGAAAGTAGATTATGGGGTGGCCCTAGCCATTCTGGTTAAACGAAAGTTCTGATTAAACTAGAAAAACATTTAGGAATTAGGAAATAGCAACCGAAGTATGCAACCAGGGAATACACTCGTTTATGAACAGTGTGTTTGGCTTAAGCCGGTGCTAGGGGGCGTGAGAGGTGTTGCTTCTTTTATTACTTCTCATGAACAGACTCAATAAAACCGAGTCTGCTGCTTTATTCTCTTAATGGTGTTTTTGCTCCCAAAGGATCACCTTTATCAGTATTTATTAACATTCACACTAGCGTTCGTTTAGTGCAGTGTGGCGGCTGTAAAAAGTCTCCCCGTGCTACGAATCAGTAGTGTTATTTTTACTGGTCCTTTGGGACCAACGAGCCCAATATAGGTGGCTTTGAAGTAGAATACCGCTTAAGCCGGTACTAGGGGCGTGAGAGGTGGTGCTTCTTTCATTACTTCTCATGAACAGACTCAATAAAAACGAGTCTGCTGTTTTATTCTCTTAATTGTGTTTGTTGCTCCCAAAGGATCACCTTTATCAGTATTTATTCATAAACAAACGGTAGTTAATTGTTTTTGTTAGGTATTGGCGTATGAATTATATAAATATGCATTTTCTTGGCGATATAGAGTCTTAAGAAAATCATACACTTTAGTATTATTCTCAGAGCTCTTGATACACATAAACATTTTCCTACAACCGCATCCTAAGTGAGAGAGATTAAACCGTTAGCAATTATCAGAGCATCCTCTTAAAAACATGTCACATTTAATGAAAATAATTTGAAACAATTGTTTTTATAATAGAAAGTTCATGACCACACACAAACATAAAGGGATCGGTAATAAGAATACAATTTTGCAATTAAAAATATGACAGGTTTTAATTACTATCTCATCTAAAAAAAATGCGATGCTTCAAAACGAAATGGAGCATATGAATGCTTCCTGCCAAAAATCTTCAGATATAATTGACAGTTTATGACAGCGTCAGACCAGTCAAGTGTGCGTTTTACAGTACATGGCATTTCACTTAACTCATCGAAAAATATCTTTAATGTGCAATCTGGATAATGGAAAACATAACAAGGGAGATCCGAACAATTGATTCCATCACATATGTAATGAACATCTTAGATCTCTGTGATTTTACCTGGCAAAGCTGAACGGAATATTTAATTATCCGTATTCCCTGTCTCAATAAGATAAAGATACGTTTCTAAATTCAAATTATTTAAATCCGTTTTACTCCTATTTTACATATGTATTATACAAACAAAATAGTGTTTATGTCAGTCCAGTTTAAATAATTGTTTTTAAAAATATTATCGATTTAGGCGTTACAACTTGACTAAAATTGTATTGTGGTGTAACACAGAGACGAGGAACGTTCTTATTGTCCAATAGTTCAGTGCTTTTAAAATTCGCATTTTCAATGGAATTCACCGATCTACTCCACTGCGACATGTTATAAATGCCCTAAGCTACGTAATACAGGTTGTTGTCTATATAAATTACACGAAGGTGTTAATATTTTTCACAACAGCAGTGGCAGTGAATTATAGATATTTCAGATATTTAAACAAGATTTATCAGTTATAATACATTTTAGATGTTTGCAACATAATTCAATTTAGACTTTACTAATTGACTCTTAATGGAAAATAATAAAAATGTCTGTTACTGTAAATAAGTACCACTTCTTAAATGTCAAACATATGACAGGCGAACATCACTTAATGTGTTTTAACTAACAAAGGTAATATATATATACACTACTCAACTTTTATAATCGGTCATTTTTCAAAGAATTATATATTTTTTAATAATTCATATTTTCATTTGGAATTTTAACTGACGTCGTTTAACAGTAATACAATGCTCTTACTGTACTATGTATGTAGTACCTTAGACCTACATGATTAATTTATATGATAATCGTAAACTTCTTCGAAAAGCGTACTTTCACCCCTCACATTACTCTTAAATAATATCCTGGTTCTAGACATCATGTCATCGCCACACAGGACGTTTTGAAACATCTTCTTTATCGGTGACATGGACTGCTCAAATATATCTGTTATCGGTGACCCAGACCGCTCAAACGTTGACCCAGACCGCTCAAACGTCTATTTTATCGGTGACCCAGACTGGTCATAACTACTGCGTTTACGCTTAATTCTCTGTAATCATTGATATATTTCTCTTCTTCAGAAGATCACATGCCGTTAGTTATGTCTAGTATACAAATTTATTATACAGTAGAATATCGGAGCAGTATATGACTTTGCAAAATAGTTGTATTTAATCGACATAGTTGTAAATTAATCAAAATGGTTAATGCAATTTGATCAAATTAGTCGTTAATTAATCAAATTTGTTGTTAATTAAAGGGAATGTAATGACACGGCCAAACCAATCTTATTATTGAGTTTTCGGTAAAACTTGAATAAGGGCGAAATAACTATTAAATTTGGATGATAAACAAAGACGATATGATCATTTGAAAGTTCTGTTGGAGCGGATATGGAAGCCGCCATTTTGAAAGCTATGCAATCACATCACAGACAACAATTGTATGATAAATAATTATACTTAAGGCAATAATGCTTTATATGTCCAGTAAAGGATTTTGCATACAATTTGCAGTGGTTTTCTTTGCTTTAAATGATATTTATCAACATTCCTTATAAGGTAATTTGGAACTATAACGAATTTAGAACAACCTTCAAATTCTTTCATCTTTCTCCAAGTTTTTTCAGAACTCTCAATAACAGAGCTTGTTTGGATGTGTGGCTAAATTCCCTTTAATCAAAATAGTTGTTAATTAATCAAAATAGTCAATCGTTATAATGACATTGGGTACGCATGGAACAAGCGATGTGTGATACCAAAGAACGCAGAAAAAAAAAAGAGCTGTTTTAATGTATTCATTACGTGGTCCGAGTATTATCTTTCATACCCCACCCAACCTCTTCTCCAAGAAACGAAAACGGGGTTGGCTGGGGTATGAAATAAATCCTTAATTTCGCCTTAACAAGTTGGTCTATTGTAAAATTAAAACATTAAATAGGTAAACAGGTTATCGCATTTTTTCAGTAAAAAATGTTTTTAAACGTGTTTTATTGTCAAAATATCCATTATAAAATCCGGCTAATATAACCTTTCCCATCGCTTATTAGAACGAAGGCGGGACCACGTAATGCTTCTAGAGAATTATTTAGTCTAGTCCAGTAAGGTTGGGTCAATTGCCTGTTGTATTTTTGTATCTGGACTTGTTTATCTACTTTTAGTATCTTATGGTGAAATATAGATATAAAAATCGAACGTAGGGGCGTAGCCAGGCATACTCCTGTACGCCCGGGCGTACTCTAGAAAATCGAATGTGAAAAAAATAAAAGTGCTTATTTTTTAAAATCACAATAAAAATTGAAGGTGGGAAGGGGGTGAGTCACTATTTTTAAAAACACACTTAATGAATGGAGGCGAGAGCCTCCAAAATCTCTCTCAAATAAAGCCACAAACCTCCGAAATTGCACTCAAATTTCAAAATGTTCCCGGGGGAGACCCCCAGGACCCCCACCAAAAGGAAGGGGGACACCCCCTCCCGCACCCTCCCCCAGGGCGTATTATTCAAAAGGCTCTGGCTACGCCCCCGAAAGCAGCATTCAAGGACGACAGTCCACCACAAACACACACAGAAACAACGAACACATTTAAAGATGAATAAAAACACAAAAGGGTTGACAATAGGGCTACCGCATAATTTTCTTGGTAATTGGTAAGGTCATGTGATATTGCGCGAGGCAATTTTGAAACCTAGCCTTTCGCATGTATTTATTGCGCAAACAAACAATTTATATGTCGTACTCCATACTGCATATGGAAGCTAGGTGCATCATTAATACTTGTTTAGATGATTATTTTCTGTTGGTTGTACCTGAAGTCGAAGTCAAAACATCTAAAAATCGAATTAAAGTGGAAACACTCAAACTGAAAAAGGCGAAAAGACGAAACCTAACTTTTCGCGCACAATTTCGACTTCGACACAAGTACATATCAATCTAAAATCTGAAGAAAAACAAAACTGAGTCAACGTTTTCCTTCATTTCAAAATTATCTGCCATTTGACATCGTCTTGTAAACTTGCTGTCGATAATTTCGTATAGATTTCAAACATGTAAGGAATACATAACCAAGGTAAATGCTCCCCCCCTCCCGCCCCACCCCCACTCCCATTCCAAAAAGAAAAAAGAGCACCGCTACAAACTCAGATATTATATGTAGGTTTTATTTTACTGAAAAAGGATTGTATATCAAACAAGTCCTATCTATCCGATTATAAACGTAAGTTTAACCACAATAAAACATGTTGTATAGCTGTTATAACAACATAAATGTTTTTAATGTCAAAGCGTCATTGGCTAAAAGATACTGATCGTTTGAGTTACTCAACCTCTTAAAAACGTGATTTTAATTGCAATAATATAGCTGATATAAAACATGTATGTTTAATGTCACAGAGTCATCGGCTGAAAAAAAAGAGTATGGTAATGGACCTTTGGAAACGGCCGAGCACGACACATACGAAATATTGCAGTCTCGGTTTGATTGAGACTGTTCTTGAGTGGTAGTGAAATATGCTAGCTACCGCTCACGCCCTCTAGCCCCGGGTTGAGCAGAACTCAATATTCATAAAATCAACAGCACAAAATTTTAACCATCCCGAAGATGGCATGCATATGGCGGTGGACATGGAGTCATCCTTCTTTAATGTATTCCCCATGTCGTACGGCGTATGGTCCCAGTATCTAATAAAATAAAATGCCCCGAAGAGCGAAATAAACATAATGGAATTTAGTTGGGAGCAGCGGTTATGAAGCCTGTGTATAAAAAGCAGACAACATATCCTATGAGTGGTTAAACAATACCCAGAGCCTTTTATCGGCCGGAGTAGTGGAACCACCGAATCAAAAATTAAGTAAGAAAACAAAAGAAATTGAAAATGTACCACCGATAACTAACTATAAGTATCGGGCTCAGCGATCTCCAAAGATCGAATGAATAACAGTACTGATTGCAAGCGCGGGGAGACGTTTTACTGCCGCCACACTGCACAAGCAACGCCACTGTGCTATAAAAAAAGAGTATGATAATGGACCTTTGGAAACGGCCGAGCACGACACATACGAAATATTACAGTCTCGGTTTGATTGAGACTGTTCATGAGTGGTAGTGAAATATGCTAGCTACCGCTCACGCCCTCTAGCCCCGGGTTGAGCAGAACTCAATATTCATAAAATCAACAGCACAAAATGTTAACCATCCCGAAGATGGCATGCATATGGCGGTGGACATGGAGTCATCCGTCTTTAATGTATTCCCCATGTCGTACGGCGTATGGTCCCAGTATCTAATAAAATGAAATGCCCCGAAGAGCGAAATAAACATAATGGAATTTAGTTGGGAGCAGCGGTTATGAAGCCTGCGTATAAAAAGCAGACAACATATCCTATGAGTGGTTAAACAATACCCAGAGCCTTTTATCGGCCGGAGTAGTGGAACCACCGAATCGAAAATTAAGTAAGAAAACAAAAGAAATTGAAAATGTACCACCGATAACTAACTATAAGTATCGGGCTCAGCGATCTCCAAAGATCGAATGAATAACAGTACTGATTGCAAGCGCGGGGAGACGTTTTACTGCCGCCACACTGCACAAGCAACGCCACTGTGCTATAAAAAAAGAGTATGATAATGGACCTTTGGAAACGGCCGAGCACGACACATACGAAATATTGCAGTCTCGGTTTGATTGAGACTGTTCATGAGTGGTAATGAAATATGCTAGCTACCGCTCACGCCCTCTAGCCCCGGGTTGAGCAGAACTCAATATTCATAAAATCAACAGCACAAAATGTTAACCATCCCGAAGATGGCATGCATATGGCGGTGGACATGGAGTCATCCGTCTTTAATGTATTCCCCATGTCGTACGGCGTATGGTCCCAGTATCTAATAAAATGAAATGCCCCGAAGAGCGAAATAAACATAATGGAATTTAGTTGGGAGCAGCGTTTATGAAGCCTGCGTATAAAAAGCAGACAACATATCCTATGAGTGGTTAAACAATACCCAGAGCCTTTTATCGGCCGGAGTAGTGGAACCACCGAATCAAAAATTAAGTAAGAAAACAAAAGAAATTGAAAATGTACCACCGATAACTAACTATAAGTATCGGGCTCAGCGATCTCCAAATATCGAATGAATAACAGTACTGTTTGCAAGCGCGGGGAGACGTTTTACTGCCGCCACACTGCACAAGCAACGCCACTGTGCTATAAAAAAAAGAGTATGATAATGGACCTTTGGAAACGGCCGAGCACGACACATACGAAATATTGCAGTCTCGGTTTGATTGAGACTCTGGAACGTTTGCTCCTAAATTTCCTTGTATTGAATTTTTACGCGGAGACCCCGTATTATAGTCTGTATTAAGCTGTCTATTTGTGGCGGCAATAATTACAGCTTACGCCCGCATTACGTGGTCCCGCTTTAATTCCATTAAGCGATGGGAAAGCTTATATTAGTATGATTTCATAATGGATATTTCATACATATAAAACGTTTTTTTTTCTGAAAAATGTGATAACCTGTTCAGATTACCTATTGAATGTTTTCATTTTACAATATGCAAACCTTTTAAGCCGAAATTAAGGTCTTATTTCATACCCCAGCCAACCTCGTTTTCGATTCTTGAAGAAGGGGTTGGATGGGGCATGAAAGTTAATACTCGGACTACGTAAATGACTGTACTATGGACTTCGGTTTGTGTGTGTTTTAACAATACTGTTAGGGATAGATAGTTGAACATTGGCATTGAGGGCAATAAAACTATCGATTCCTCTGAATAGGAGTATTGAGTGTAATGTTTGCAAACATTTTTACATTCAGAAGCGCTCAGAGAGCTTTCTTCTGGTTTCATACAATAACACAAACGTAATAATCAGGACGATTTTAACATGTTTGTTGGCAAGCAAGGAGAAAGATCGGTATTGAATGAGGTATTGATTTTATTGTGATCGCACCGTTGTGTATAATTAAGTAATGACAATACGTAATCATCCATAAACAAAATATCAATATGTGGTTAATAAATACACTGTATAAGGATAAGGGAAACGGTACTTGGAACGGTACTTGGAACGGTACTTGGACCGGTACTTGGAACGGTACGGTACTTGGAACGGTACTTGGAACGGTACTTGGACCGGTACTTGGAACGGTACTTGGACCGGTACTTGGAACGGTACTTGGACCGGTACTTGGAACGGTACTTGGAACGGTACTTGGACCGGTACTTGGAACGGTACTTGGAACGGTACTTGGAACGGTACTTGGAACGGTACTTGGAACGGTACTTGGAAACACTTCGGAACAATTGAACAAGTTGAAGCAGTAGATCCGGATGAATTAAGTATATTGACGGGTGACAACATGTGTTGAAATATTCACGTAAATCTATCGATTTATAATTATTAGAAAATGAGAAACATTGTGCTATAGAACTTAAGCACTGCACCACAAACAAAGAGCAAATTAAATGTACAATGAAAAACACTTGATTTGATTCTTTATTTTCCTACCAGTTGGAGAGCATTCAATATAATAACACATACACTATTTACATATTCAAACAATTCAATTGTAATATATACATGACAATGAGTAATTTAGAGACAAATATACGCAGTAACACAGAAGTGCGACAACAGACAATGAGAGAAATTATGACATAGAATAAAGTATAAGTTAATATATATACATTCATTTCGGAATCTTTCAATATAATTAGAGTGAATCCATGACTGTACTCGTATGTTCATGGAACGTATTTGCTTACACTTATAATTAATGTGCAGGTTATTCTAAAATACTTTCCATATTTAATATGTACAATATACGTATTTAGTCACTAACCACACATATTACAAAGTGTTAAAAAGAAATATCATGTTTAGAGATAAACTAGTCGAGTCTTTACCCAACCTTTACGAAACGAAATTTAGTTTTTTACTTCATCTTACTTTAACCAGTTTATCAAATACATTCTTGAAAAACAAACATCATAACATCACCCTCCCTTATGGAAACGAAATATAAGGAAGAGTCAATGACATCACCTTTTAATTTCGCACATGGCTATTAATGCGTCATTTTTAAGTTACCTCTCATCCAACAATCCATATTAAATGGAAAGCAGTAATGACAACTTTTAAACAAGTCAGATTGCATTTATCACTAAGTGGTCTCATGCCATTCATGACAATTATTTGTTCCCGCGGACTTTAGTTTATGAATATGTTAAATACATTTGAACCAACAATGGTAAAAATTGACTACCACAATTTAACTGAAATATGTTCAGTACGGACAAAATAAAACATATGGTGTTCTGCAACAGATGAAACTTGTCTTTCTCACCTGGAGCAACTTTTTGTATGTGTCACTAAATAATTTACATAATAAACATATAGCACTTTTGCATTTAGATTTAGTCGTGTATTTTGGTTGCGCTTTAGAAAATTCCCATTACTCAAAAGCATGACTAAGCATTGGTTTTATGCACAAAAAGTCTCTTAAAGAGCAATCATTATTTACTCTAAATGACCACTCAGTTTCTGCCATTGTACACACACTGTTTTTTACCATGAGCATCCAAGTAAATTTCGAAAGAAACACACCAGAAATTCTGAATTCATTTAAAACATTGAATACTTCCTTAAAATACGATAGATTTCTGGTATGTATCCTCTTTGATGTGATGGATTTTCGTTAAAATGTAACAGTCTATAATAAAGACCTGTCTTACTTTTTTTTTCTTTTTTTTTCTTTTTTTTTTAATAAATGTAAAATATGTACATATTGAACGGCATAATTGTCCGAAAAATAGAAGCTTACGAGTGTCGCTTTCAGTTGATTTAGCACCTATCAAACTAGGACATATATCAGTTCTCGTCTGAGTAGGTATTGATTGCATATATTTTATGCAGAATCAATGCAATCGTTCCAACGGTAACATATCACTTTTTGTCATGTCATACCACAGTTCACAACCATACAGGGCTTTTGGAATGTATATTTTCATTGACGTTATAGGGTGAAGACCATCTTCCAGTGACCAGCATTTATCAAACCTAAAATTTACGGCAGGATTCTTTTATACTGCCCTGTATATCCATATATTTATTACAAATAACGCCTAGATGTGTATAATTTATAGTTTCGACAACAGGTTCATTACCAATTTTCCATGTTTTATCTTTGTTTTCGAATTCAAACTCTCATTAAAAAATGTCACGGATCATTTACTTGTATTATATTTAAATCTACATTCAGATGCATAGTCACTAGATATGGACATCATTTTGTCCAGGCCTAGTTTGAAAATGACACGAGCACCCTATCATCCGCGACAGTTGAACAACTACATGGATACATTGCCATTACATCGAAAACGACTTGTCACAATCATTATTATACATATCAATTATGGCGTTGTAAGTTGTAGGATCTGTGTTAAATTCATTCAGTTTAAAGAAAATGCCATTATGCCATAATCTATTAAACGCCTGTCTTGAGTCGTTAACACCGACATACAATTTGCTTTTATTTTCTTTAGCAAAATAAATGCTTTCACGAAAGGTAAAAGATGCCATTAAGCATCTTAAATTTTCTTGAAAACCACATTGAAGATGGTTAATAGGTATTTTGTTTCCATCTGCTAGCCAGGACAATAACAACCTTTCATATAATTCCATGAGTGGAGATGACAGAGTTATCGCCCTGTAGATATTAGGATCCCTATGATCTTCTTCCCCACCTTTAAATAGTGATATAATGATACCGCGTTTCATCTTTTCGGGCGCGTGCGCTAATTTCAACATTGCTGCGAGCAGTTTTGCTATCAGCTGTTTAACTTTTACACTGTCATGAATGATATGTTCATAGTATATTTTGTCCTCGTCACAAGCTTTGTTTCGTTTCGCCAGTTTTAGAAAATAATTAATATCCGCTACTGAGGTTGGTTTTAAATCGTATACATCATAATTATTTAATTCTACGTTCCGTGAGTGTACATGTACATGTTGAAAAAATGTACTATCGAAATTAGCATCGTTATCGACAGAGTACAAATCACTAAAGGAATTACGCCAACCCGACAGTATGTATGTTGGGTTTCTAGATAGTAATTTCTGAATTTCTGGATTTCTGAAAGTTCATTTCAGTACCGGGGGCAGTACATGATATTTTCCGTCTAGCGTTTACTAAGTTCCAAAATAAATCTTGTTCAATCTCAACAGATTCGTCTATTTCAAGATTGAGCTGCAACAGCATATCTATGTTGACATCTAAACTCGCGTTTTTCTTCTTTATAATTTAAGTACGATAAATCGTTTCTCGGTTTTTCATCACTCAGCCATAGTATTCTGTTATGATAATAATTCAGTTGTTTATTCAAATAAGGCTTTAAGTGACGCCTGCAGTTAGCTTTTAACAAACAATTATTGGATGCATTTAAAATCCTGGCTTATGTTTAAAATTAAGGCACGCGTTCAATAAGCTTTATTTTTGTGTTAATATATCAAGGTAATGAAAACAAAACAAAAACACACTTTCATAATTGCTTGATATTTAAATAAAGATTTACCAGAAAAGTTTAAAAACGGGAATATTAAAAGGATGAGGTTAAACTGTGTGTTTGTGGTTGACTGTCGTCCTTGAATGCTGTTTTTTTTTTCGATTTTTATATCTATATTTACATACTGGGAAACATAAATTGAGTATATGGTTGAGATAGAAAAAAATATGTATGTATTTTGTTTTGGAAAGATGTAGTTTCAATTCAAATAACATTTAAAAAAATCAGTATATGCGCCAGAAATCGATGCAACAGATTGTATAAATACTGAAAAGGGGATCACTTGAAAGTAGCAAACACAAACAAGAGATAAAAGTAGCAGACGCGGTTTTATTGAGTCTGTTCATGAGATCTAATGTAAAGTTCAACACCTCTCACGCCTCCTAGCACCTTTAAGTTTTCTTTACGTTATACTTACGGTACTGAATATTACAAGTTCTCAGTAAGTCCCAAAACTGCAGTTGTGAACTAGTCTTACTGTAAATCAGAAGGTCGTTTGCTCGAGTCCCAAAGTAGCAAACATTTTTATGGATATTTTTATAAGTACTATGCGCCCTAATCTATATATTGCAAATGTGTTCCTGCGTAATATGTGATCGTTTATTTAATCGAATTCACCATGATCTGGTGGACATAAAATTACATAACACGGGCGTTCTATCTAAGAATATATTCTAATAACTACTGAAAAGTGTATTCCTTGGAAGCAACAAACACAAACAAGAGATTAAAGTAGCAGACTCGGTTTCATTGAGTCTGTTCATGAGAGGTAATGTTAAGTGCAACACCTCTCACGCCTCCTAGCACCGACCTAACCGATATTCTTCTTTAAAGTCACAAAGATTGGGCTTGATGATCCCAAAGGACCAGTAAGTAATAACACTACTGATTTGTAGTCGGGGATACCTTTTACGGCCGCCACACAGTACTAACCAAACGATAGTGTGAACGTCAATAAATACTGAAGGTGGGTTCCTTGGAAGCAACAAATACAAACATGAGATAAAAGTAGCAGACTCGGTTTATTGAGTTTGTTCATGAGAGGTAATGTAGAGTGAAACACCTCTCACGCCTCCTAGCACCGACTTTAAAGCCACACGGATATTTGTGCTTATTTAACAACCAATCTGGATAAGCAATGACTGACAAAGGTACATTTATGAACACTTTATAAAATAAAGAATATATTGTTGTAACAGTTTTATATATTATGTGTTTTGTTTTTTCTGCGAAAAAAAAAAGGAATATCAAGTTTCACTCTAAGATGTCTTTTTATCGCTCTGCGAAAAGAGCAGCCACATATTTGTCAGTTTACACGATTTTCCGAACAATATTATAATGGCCTGAGCAAACTAATTCATGCAAATGTGCGTTCTGCTGATATCGTATTTACAATGGCAAATTGTATCAGGACCGATTAACTAGGCTGTTATCACAACTGATTTCCTTTCAAGTTTCACAAAATTACCGTCATCAAAGGAAAACATTAACAATTGAACAATTAATTGGTGATATCTTAATGCATCAACTTCTCTGTACTATTGGTTTTATGAATATTGAGTTCCGCTCAACCCGGGGCTAGTGGGCGTGAACGATAACAAACATATTTCACTACCGTTCATGAACAATCAAACCGAGACTGCAATATTTCGTATTTATCGTGTTCGGCCGTTTCAAAAGGCCGTTTTATTACTTTAATTTTGACTTTACATGGATGCAGCGCTATTAAAAAGTGACGAATAATTAACGAAGAGAACGTAAACACAAGGTCACGTGGTGTTAATGAATCTGTACACGCCAGTTTGAAAGTAGATACCCAAGTCGAACAGGAAATATAAAATAAACTGAATATCAATCAAAACATGCATTACAAACAAACAACACTTACAAGGATAGATAATCATAAAGTATGTGGTACCAAAAACAAACAACAATTACAAGGGCCACAAACAAACTTCTTTACAAAAAAGGCATCGCCTTTGAAAGGTCAGAAGCTAAAGGGCCGCTGGGGATTTAAACCAGGTTCCATTATGCATCAAACCTCCACTTACTCAACAACAAAACCCCATCCTCGTCAGGCTGTATCATGTTACAAACTAGGCAGAATTATTAGGCTATATAAGCATGAAACAATTGAATTGAATTGGGGTTTTACGGCACACAAGACAGGTTATATTGCGCCAAACAGGGATGAAAAATGCCAGGCTCATCCTCCATTTACATCTAGATAAAATATGGAGAATGGGCCTAGAACCTTCTAACCAGCAAAGTTGCTGCAAATTCTATTGTAGACACTCCATTTACGATGGAGACACGTTTCCACATTTGCATATGCGGTGTCATGAAGAAAATCTTGAATGAGCATGATAAAAAAATGACGAAATGAAAAAGAAGGGGATGGTGTGGAGAGGTGAGTGGGGTCATTCCCCTCTACCTCTAGCGGGATTTGCAGTGGTTGTATTCTACCCCGGCAACCACACGGGGAAAGCATGAAAGAAAAATATCTAGCGAAATCGTACTTCATGGCGAAAGCCAGAGCAACAAGAGAAATTCTTTTAAGGTCACGACAAGACAAGATTAAATACAAACATTAAACGTTTATTTCCATTTAAAGATTTAGCTAGATTTCAATATAAGGCCCACATGTGCGGTCATCGTACACTCAAAAAGGAAAGCATAATGGCACACTGTAAACAGGTCCACCACTAAATATGTAGTCCGTTGCAAAACGAAAGGGTCATAACCTCTTTCGATAAATCTTCCAACACTTTTGATAAGCAGTGTATGCAAGTAAGCATGACCAAGGAAAGGATAATGGAAGTAGAATTTGGAAATCGCCGAACACGATAAATATAAAAAGCATATTGCAGTCTCGGCTTGATTGATACTTTTCATTAGCGGTAGCGAAACATACGAGGTACCGTTTACGCCCTCTGGCCCTGGGTTGAGCAGAACTGAACGTTTAAAATGTCAATAGTACGAACATGTTGAGCCATCCCGAAGATGGTATGCATATGACGGTGAACATGGAACCTTCACTCTGGTATTTTCATACCATTCTATGGCCAGCGGCGTATGGTTTCTAACACAATGCTTTGCCCTTAACGAGAAAACAATAGGCAAAATAAACAAAATGGATTGCGTATCACAAGTCAAAAATCACATCAAGGTAAAGCTGGCAGTTTACGAGTATAGTTCGTGTAATGTGAATTCAGCAATAACGTCGTAGTTTTTTCTGGGTATATATTTATATTAAGTGGGCAAAGCAGGAGTGGTTCCAAACAGAATGTAAATTTTTCTGCGGATTGCACTCTCATTCAGTGGTTCCTGAACATGAGCTATTATTCTCTGCAACCCAAACAAACAGGCCTGTAGAAAATACTTTTAACTATAATATTAATGTTACTGGAATAATTAGAAACCAAATGCCTATGCACATAAAAGAGTATACGCGTTCTTCGCACCATTATACCATTGTGGAACTATTCTGGTTGGCTATCACTGTCAAACACAACCATTGCAAGGTGAATGTTCGGCCCATTTGTTTTTAAAACAAACGTGTGCAGTTGCTTTGTTTGTTTGTTTTATTTACAGAACTAACATATTTAATAATATTTAAATAGAGGATCTTACATTCGTGACTGTGTATTATTGATTTTAATAAACGAGTTGGATAAAATGATAGAGCCTAGTATCCTATCTTTTTATCCAACGAGTTTATTAAAGTCAATAACACACAGTCAAGAATGTAAGATTCTGTTTATCACATAACCCACCTACGACGTGATAGTTTCACTTTAATGTTGTCAATTTTCCTTACGGCGGCAATTTGTAAGGCAAATCATGACGTCGTTTTGTTGTTTACACGACGTCGCTACGTTACGCGGTTGTAAATGCGTTCGCCTTACAAATAATGCGACACCCTAAACCAAATTTAACTTTACTAACTTTACTAACGTTCATTTTATGAAGTAAGATTTCAAATAATGATAAATAATTAAGGCGTCTGAACGTACCGTATGATATACCATGAAAACAATTGGTATTAACAGTTTTAACGTATACAAACACAATGATTCGGTCCTCATTTGCATCTGTAATACACTAGTGTATAATACACTAGTGTATTACAAGAAATAAGTAATGGCTTTACTGCACTCCCAGACGCCATGTTATGTGATAAAAACTATTAAAGGATAATTCAGAAAAACAGTGCCATTATCAACGTGAATGAACTAGAATTATTTAGAATACGCCAAGTTTTTTTTTTTGTTGGAAATCCTGTCTTCATTTGAATCAGTTTTTGCTACAGTGTGAATCCTACGGTGCCATTGCGTTTGGGTGCTGTGATTTCTACATGATCATTTTCTAATTTTCAATATTCAAATAAACCAACATTATCAAAAGACAGCACAACAATAGTGACCTTTTCAAATAGTTTTTTTTGCTTGATACTGTGTATAATAGCAAGACAAAAGCAAATATTTAGTTTGGAGACGAATCTGGACCAGGAACAAATGTGCTCCTCTCCAGACTCGTACATACTGAATGACATATTTTCCATATTATTGACAATAACATGGCGGTCAACACACTCACAAGAGACACACACAGTTACCATAGATATATGCCTTACACATATTTCTATACCACGACAATTCCGGATTATAGGGACCATGACACTGTCCAATATCTACATGCAAATTAAAACTTAGAATACCAGACGAATATTTTGTTTTAAAAATGAAGAATATCTAGTATGCTATAAAATCAATGGAACTGCCAAAACAGTAACCGTCAGCTAAAACGCCATAGAAAACTTGATATGCTATCGAGAAATCAGCAAAATTCAAACAGATCAGAACTATGCGTTAATGTCAAAATTCATTTGAAATCGCATTTTATAACAATTAAATAGTATACCGTTATTACTTGAGCTGGTCCCCAGTTGGATTCTGTTATTTATATTATCAAAACACTGAGTAGGTACAAACGTCGAACAGGAAACATTCACAGTCAACTAAAAACACGCATTCAAAACAAACGACAATTACAAGGAAAAACAAACGACAATTACAAGGAAAAACAAACGACAATTACAAGGAAAAGCCAAGTATGCGACACCACAAACATAAAAGCGCTGACAACAGGGGTACCGCACTGGAACGGTCAGAAAAACAGTTTGATGTCCAAAATAAATAATACTTGCTTTCAGACGTGATTGCTTATTGATCAGTTTTACTAATTTATTTTTTGAATGGTATAATTGTTTAAATTGAATGCTATCTTGTTCTGCTGATGACAGAATGCTCCATACATTCTCCATACAATTAATAATGGTGTAATTGTTTTGGTGTATCATTACCTCTCATGAACAGTCCAAATAAAAAGCCGAGTCCTTCTCCGTATTTATTGACATTCACACTAGCGTTTGTTTAGTGCTTTGTTGCCGCCATCAAAAGTCGCCCGACTACAAATAAGTGTTATTACGTACTGGTCCTTTGGGATCATCAATCCCAATTGTGTGACTTTAAAGTAGAATATCGCTTAAGCCGCGTGATAGGTGTTGCACTTTTCATTACCTCTCATGATCAGATTCAATAAATCCGAGTTTGTTAACTTTGTATCTTGTTTGTGCTTTTGGCTTTCAAGGGATCCCCTTTTCAGTATTTATTTCTTATTACGTTATAGTATAGTCCTCTGTCTTGCTTGCGACCGTTTGATAGCTGTCTTCCTCTTTAAAGCACTAGTATAACGCGATCCGAAATATACTGCGTCCAGATGTCTGTAATATCGATATGATGATAATATCGGTGTGATAAATGTATACTGTCACATCCAAACATATTTACAAAACTATGGAATTGATTTATGCTAAACTGTCTTTAGGCAATCGTCTAAATACAAATATTATTGTTTAATAAACATATAATGTGTTTAGTCGGAACAGTTTCTTCGGATCAACGTCATTGTTAGTAGCCTTTGGCAACACTGACATGCTTAATTGACGCCATGATAGCGCTTCCACAGAGCTTAAACTGAAATTAGATGTTGGCGTTTAAAACAATTATGTTTTCCAAATGAAAAATACAGTTTCCTTTAGTGCATAAGCTATTAAATTTTACAAAAACTAGTGTTGTTTGAATGATTATTAACCGGCATTTGCTGAAAGAAGTGATTAAGGAGTTGCTCTACGCCAGACTGTCTCGCAAAATAACATCTCTATTATATTCAATGCTTGCATTACATGTGTGTTAGAAAAAAGTCAGTACAAAGCACACGTTTGTTTGAAAAGCGAACAAAGACTTTGGGCTCTGGGCTAATTCAAATATGTATATCACAGTGCATATATACTGAAAGGAAAAAGAAACGCAACTCGGGAATTTCCGCTGTATATTGTATATAGTGCACACTTAATTCCATATATTCACTGTACACTTTTTTAACAAGAAATTCATAAATGTTGAAGTTCCTCTTTGAAAATTTGAGGCAGTTCAGTACTGTATTTAACGTAATGAGTTTGCAAAATAATGCATCCTAAGTTTGCTCACATGCTTGAGCTAAAGGCGTACTCTGTCAATAATGAATCTTTGCAGGAATACTATTTGCTGTATTACATGTTGTTTTACTCTTCTTTCCGAAAGGAAAGATCTTACATAGCCATGTACCATTCGATTAACATCAGCATATTGTACATACAATATATAGCGGAAATTCCAATATCGCGTTTCTTTTTCCTTTCAGTATTTTTATTTAGTTAAAGGTCACCGAAAGCGCATTTTAGATAAAATCTGACGCATTGTAATGCTGTTGTTTTTAGTGGAAGATAAAGCAACATTCCGGGAATTACAGTTCTGCTAAAGTTGCCTTCTTGGATTTAATTATAGCCGCGGCATTCAAAATATGAACACACACATCAAACCATATAACATATGTATACGCTCCGTAGTCAGCGGATGTATTAACACTTCGTTTCAAATTAGAATATTGCATAGTAATTTATAACCGATGCAAAAGAGAATAACATATGTCATGAAACATTCATCATTTGTGAGCGTGTTTGATGAGATATGCTCAATACTATAATGTGTGGTTGTCGCAACTTAAGCAGTAGTATACCACTATCTTTCACATTCTGCAAGATTGTGTGATGTGAGATGTACTTAGTACTATAGAGTATGATTATCACAACTTTAGCAGTAGTATTCCACTATATTTCACATTCTGCAGGAGTGTGTCGTGTGAGATTTGCTCCATGCTATAAAATGCGATTTCCACAACAGAAGTAGTAGCTTTCCACCATCTTTCACGTTCCGCGGGAGTGTGTGATAAAAAATACTCAGCCTATAGAGTGTGATTGTCACAACAATATTAGCAGTATTTCACTAGCTCTCACATTCTGGCATAAGGTGTGGTTTACCCAGTAAAATCTTGAGAGTGATAAACTGGGCCACTTAAACTGAATACACTTCTAATACGATCAAGTTTTGGTGAGGTTTTTGTGTCGACAAGTATTTTTTTCAGTGCAATAGCTGAAGTATATATGTGCCGTAATTTCACGCATATCACCTATATTCCTTTTATAAAATGTGTATCTTATGACGTCATTAGTTTTAATAATATATATTCTTAAACTCAGTATACTGACTATTTAAATATATACCATCATTTTAAAGCAGTTGTTTGTTTTAATGCTGTTATCAATTCAATTCAATTCAATTCAATTCTTTATTTCCTCAGTGAATGAGATTACATATACATAATACATACATGATTAATACAGATCACAGTTATGCAATAGCAATGAAAGGAACGAGAATAAAAAGGTTACAAATAAGAGGGAGAATCACATTACACAATAGCATGTGATTTATAAAAAATATAGGTACAACTATATATATCTAACCTGATATGATATATGAAGATAATGATTACTCGGGGAAAATGTGAACAATCTAAACCGTCAGTTGGTAGATTCATTGAAAAGCGTGTACTCTAAACACTTTATGAAAGTTCTGGTTTGGTAAAATTGTTAATGTCCGGTTTGAAAAGCATTTATAGCCTTTTTAATAAATTTAAAGGATCGAATGAGGGATTGTCTATTATCTTCGGTCAGCTCTTTTGGCATCTCGTGCCCTAAGAGAATTTGAATAAAATCCTCGTCGTCTGTATTTATAAGGAGATGTACGTTATTATCATCCGGGCTGTTAAGAAAATCCGCTCTTAATGATTCTGTGCATAAGCATGAAGCTATGGCATGACTATTGGGATCAGTGTAAATTGATTTACATTCGGGACACACGTGGGGAATATCGTATGGTTTGGTAACCATGACGTTTGCAATGAAGTTGCATAGATCTAATTCACTGGCGTTTTGTGGCAGTGACCATACTATGGCATTATTATAAGAATTGTGCAATAGTTTAAAGCGAGCAAAATCGTTATCTATTGCCATCCTCTGTCTTAAGTGTGCGTTTTCGTATACGCTTATTGATAGTTTGAAGATTCTTTTCCATGTATATTTAGGTGGTAAAAAAGTGCAGGCACTAGGACTGGTATTGAGGTGTTGCAGCAAGTTGTATCTGTTGAGAACAGTGTATATATCTGGTATAAACCCTAATTGGTTAGGGTTGTTGGTACATAGGAATAAGTATAGTCTTCTCAGGAAAATTGTCTTACAAAGCCGCGACTTAGGGAGTCTAGTTAACGTATGTAGGAACGATAATTTCCTTTTATCTACTTCGCACATAATACTGAATTGACCAACTAGAGATTCACACATGTCAGACCGTGTTTGCTTTCGGAAGCCTTGGACATTTTTAATGATCATATGTTGCGTTCTGTTTAACTCGGTTACATCTCTACTTTTTAGGTTATACCATAGTTCGCTCCCGTATAAAAGTGACGGCACTATCATTTTCTTATACAAACTAATCGATGTGATAGGGTTAAGGCCTCTTTGGTCCAACTCCGAAACTTGACATAGCATACAATTTATTGAGACTCTTTTTACACGTGTTTTTTATTGTAGAGGTGCAGTTGAGTTTTGCATCTTGTATTATGCCTAGATGTGTAGTAGAGGTTACAACTTGAACTTTATCTCTACCTAGAAACCAGTTGAAGTCAAATTTTGTTTTAAAGTGTATTCGTTTGTACATTATAAGAATTTGACTTTTTTCAGGGTTGAATCTGAAGCGCCACTTGCAACTGTATTCGTATACAATGTCCAGCATTGCCTGGAGAGCTGTAGGGCTTAATGCAATACACACAGTGTCGTCTGCTAGCGTCGGATTTCCGGAATTTATTGAACCGATTTAGGCTTCAAAACCCGACTTTGCAAGGTCATTTAATAGGTCGTTTATGAATTAAATAAAGTACTAACTCGATATTACGCCGCCTTGTCTGGTGCCTTGTTTGATATTGAGCACGTTTGACTTTTGATGGTTGATGAAAACGATTCCAGAAATATCTCTGTATGCATGTATCAATGTGAGCAATAATTTACCCCTTATTCCAATACGAAACAGTTTTGTAAACAGGCCGTTATGCCAGACCGTGTCATAGGCGGCCATAACGTCTAAAAATGCAGAGAAAAAATTGTTCTGCAGTTCGATGTTATATAATACGCATTCCTGAAATGAGAATGATGCTGTTATACAGCTCAGTCCTTTTTGGCAAGCATGCTGTTGGGGATTTGGGAATGTAATATTTGCCTTTTTAAAAAATGTCTCTATTTTGTCTAGTACACACTTTTCGAATAAATTATTGAGTATGGGGAGAAGCGATACGGGCCTGTAGTTTTTAGGGTCGGTCTTGTCTTTGCCTTTGCCCTTGAATATTGGTATGATTAGGGCATTTTTCCATGCTAGAGGTATATATTGATATTCTACTATTTTATCAAATAGAAGTTTAAGGGCTGTAGTAATAGTTGGTCCTGCGTTGATTATGTGTTCATTTCTTAAGTGGTCGATACCTCCACTTTTATTGCTCTTAAGCGTCCGTCTTATTTTATCAATTTGAGCTGTTTCAAACTCGGTTATATCAAGGTAGGCATCACCGGAGTATGGATTTTTTAATATTTCACTAAACTCAGATTCTACCGTTTCTTTAAACATAGTGTCAAAGTTGTCGCAGTCTCGCTCTGATTTGTGTGCATTTTTAACGTCCTGATTCCAATAAGGTTTGGTATATGGGTTGAACTTTGTGCAAGGGATAGTGCTATATGAGATTGATAGTAAACACTTAGTCAATGTTGCATTATACTGGTCGATTTCGATTTCTGTAGTTGATTGTATATGTTCGTGAGTAAGTTCTTCCAGTAGAGGTTCTAATAGTGATTGGTACGAGTGTAAGTCGTTCGCAGTTGCTTTATGCCATGCAATTGATTGATATTTGTTATATTTGTTTGTATTATTATCCTGATTAATTTCTTCGGTGACATACATGTTAACGGTCATCACGATAGGCAAATGATCTGATGTATTCGTTATATTACCTTCTCTAATAATTTCACATTCTATTACGTCGCGAAACAATATAGGGTCGGTGAGGATATAGTCTAGCCTCTTTAAGTACATAAGAAAACGCAGGGCCATATCGCTTATCGGATAGGTTAACCGGGACAAGAAAGTTACTATTAACAAAGGACTTAAATGTTGATTAACATTAACATTGTTAGCTACTACCGTTGAAATCTCCAGCAGCAATCACATGTCCATATTGACTATAATAATGCAGAGCATAGTATACATTCTGTAAGTGTTCATCGTATGTTCTAACGGAGTTATCCGCTGGTAGATATGTAGCGAATATAAATATTGGTACACAGTTTTCATGTTTGAGCTTTATACCAATTAGCCTATCTGTTTTTATTTCCGGCAGTATTTCAATGTTCGGTTCCAGCTCCTTTTTATACAAGAATGCTACCCCTCCTTTACCACATTTAGCCGGGCCATATTCATATATTGATGTATCTGTCGTACCATAACTGGTATAATTAGCGTTGATACTGTCCAGAAATGAGGTCGAGTGGCTGAACAGTTTGTGTTCTGTAATAAGGGCAATGTCATTAGATCAAGCAACAGGGACAAACTGAATGCAGACGACATAATGCCGCGGACGTTCCACGTGCACACCTTGAGTTTCTTAGTGAGCTGCATGATTGGTTAAAGCTACAGAGTTCCTATATCAATCGATTTCTTCTTTGTAGGCGTGTCTTTATTTGTAACTTCATGTTCACCAGCTCATGTCGAAATCGGGTATTTAAGCGAGCAAATATAGCGCAAGAAATTATTTACTGTATATACATCGACCAGTGCACATCCTACCTATACACAGGTAACAGTAATTTTTACAGAAAAAAAAGTTAGGTTCTTTCGGGGCTCGAACACACGACCTTCTGATTTCAAGTCCGGGGCTGTGTATCCACTGAACTACAACGCTACTTGAGAAAATAGTATACTAACTACCATATATTATGTGGCAAAATAACGTAACATATTTGAACGCAACTAAAGATGGATAAATAAATATGCAGTCCATATTGTCGCACGGGTAAATTAACATTTCCTGGTTTTATACTGTATCGTATCAATATGAAACTAATACTTCGCCTCAAATCAACCATATCTCAACTTGTTATTTAGCGCTTGATGAGTTTGTGTGCGCGCTGTTGTTATTACGTAATGCCTATTTAGTGTTAAAAATGCAGTGGTCTAGAGGTTCAGCGTACATCTTTCAAATCTTACAAGTGCAAGGCTGTGGTTCAAATCCCGTTCCGAGCAACTATTTTTTTATCACATATATTCTGGAGCCCTATATTGATCGATGTTACCTGTACGGAGGCTAAATAAAAATGTGAAATTTTACGTATCGATTTCTCCTTATATATCGACTTTTGGGGTGTTCGTCGATTTGAAACTACTTCACACGTGACTCATTCATATTTATGAGTTATTACCAGTTAAAATAGGGACTGTACAGCTTTAATCATCAATTGCGTGAATGGACTCCGGATCGTATTGGTAACGGTAGTTGTCTTGTCTTCTGTAACTGTAGTCGTCATAGTGATATATTCTGTTTTGTTTGAGGACTATATGTTAGACTGGCTACTAGTAAAATATATAATCCTCTTGAATTAAATGTATTATTATTATTATTATTATTATTCATGCTTATTATTATCATAGTTAACATGGTTAAGGAAAATTTTTAATAAACTTTTGTTTTGAAACACGATCGTTTTTTGGACAGTGCCCGTCCTATGTAGTAGGACATCTGGCGGACAACGAATTTCTACTAGAAACCAAAGACCACCATATTACAGCGCGATAAAAGTAGTACCATTTAATGGGCAAAATATCATATATTGACAAATAGGTAAGCGTTGGCCAACATTAAGTAATTTTAACTTAAGTTTAAGTAATACGCTGTTTTTGAAGGGATTTTAGCCTTTACAAATTAATGTGCATATGTCATAACTTGTTGGGGGTAAAAGACGTACCGTACCGTACCGTACATTCCGAAATATAACGAAAATAGCAAAAGATAATGTTTATTAATTTATTTATATCATATATTAGAACAATTAACATGCATACATGAAATAGATATATATCAGATGTATTTGGATAATAAATAAAATAAAATAAAATCCGTACATCATTTGTGTAACAGTTATAGTTGGTAACGCATCAGTATTATATCGTGTTCATTTGGTTAATACGTTATTTAATTCATTATTTTCAACATCATCATACTAATGCATGATATTAATTAATGTAAATTACACCACAGAAGAATCTATAACATATTTCAAATGTGTAATTTATATACTTGTCATACAATTTAACTCATATAATGTACATTTACAACATACTCTTCTCATTGTATTGAATTGTATCCGCCTGTATAGTATTGGCGAAAAACATTGTAATGTATGTGCCGAATAAAGAATTTGAATTTGAATTTTATCAGAACAGAACAGAACAGAACAGACAGTTTATTAAGACTTATACATAAGTACATCGTCTAAATACATGTATGTATAAATAAATTCATGTCACGTATCCAAGCATACACTATATTTTTTATATATTTTTAACATAGTTAATAGAAATGTATTAACAAAGGCAGTAAGGAAAATCAGCATAACTAATTACATTAGGTCTCAATATTAATAATTGAATTCCGTATAGCTAAAGCTTCTTTTATATATTTACAAATGTTCGTAATCTCATTCTTATCAGATGAAGTCAGTAAATTGTGAAACTTAAATACAGATGGATTAACATAGTAAAAACGTTTAATATACTTGTTTCTTAGTTGAAGATAACATCGACAGATACATATAAAATGGTATTCATCCTCTATGTCCCTATCATTACAACCTAAACAATAGCGTTCATTACGAGGTATATTATTACGTGAGTATCTTCCTGTTTGTATTCTCAAAGGGTGTACAGAAACCCTCAATTTCACAAAGTATAAACGGAGACTTCTGGGTACTATATCTAAATATCGTTCATATTCAAAAGAGGTTTTAAACACTCTATACATATTCAAAACAGAACTGTTATTTACACTTCCATACCATTCTTGTTTAAATGTATCTATTATTCTACACTTAAATTCACTAATAAATGCGTTAACATGTAATGTATTAGGATTTTCAAATACATATGCAAAACCATAGTCATTTAACAGCTTTTTTACATTAGAAACCCAGTTTGTATAACCTTTATTACAGTCATCAATAGCCTGGTTATACACAGTTTTCATTATTATGTTATTACTGTTGTGAATTTTAAACCAGTATTTTACAATCCTTACATATCTGTTGATATATAAAGGGTATCTCCCCAATTCTCCATATACAGCAGCATTGCATGTGTTTATTTTAACCTGTAACAATCTTTTACAAAATTTTAAATGTATACGTTCTACTTCTTTGGATTTGGTGAAACCCCATACTTCAGATGCATAACTTAATATTGAACCAACAAAAGCATCAAACAACTGACATAATATTTTAGGCTTTAGATCATATTCTTTGCATTTATATAGTAAAGTATTCATAGCCTTAAGGGCTTTTCCAACCAAATGCTCTTGGTTCAATGTAAAACTCCCAGTATAATTTATTACAGTGCCTAAATAATTAAAATTATCTACTACTTCAATATTATGGCCATTATAGGTCCAAGTCTCATCATGTCGTATTCTACCCCTCTTACGAAATACCATAATTTTAGTTTTGGAAGTATTAACTTTTAGGCCCCATGCATTGCAATATAAATAAAGATTGTCCAAATGATTTTGTACTTCTTCGGGTGATTTACCTAAAATAGCCATATCATCTGCAAATAACAACAGGATCAACACAATATCGTCTATACTTAAACCAGAGTTAATACTATTATGTAAATAAAGTTCTAAGTCCTCTATAAACAGAGAAAAAAGTATCGGGGACATTACCTCCCCTTGGCGTAAGCCAACAGCATAGCTAAAGTAATCCGAGTAAGATGTACATGATTTCACACAAGATTTAACATTTTCATACATATCTTTGACTAATCTAAGTAATTTACCTTGTATACCAGATTTGTAAAGTTTCAGCCACAATGCATTACGATAAATACTATCAAAACATTTAAGCAAATCGACATATATAACGTATAAACGTTTGTTTTCATTTATGTAATTTTGCACAATAGACATTAGAATTCACAATTCCGTGCTTACATGTAATCAACATGTTTAAATAAATAACCGACATAAGGTCAATAACATGACCAAGAAAATAATGACATTAAATAACGTAACTATTTAAATTGGCATTTAAAGTTGTGACAAACACTTAGACAGATGTCAAGTGGCATTCACAAGTCTTAACACAGCAGAATACATGACTAATCAGCAATATGTTTACCAATAATAAAGATTATCCTTGGCAAACACTTGTTAATCTATGGACACCCTGTCTGCAAAATATTGATTTTGATGTAATTAAACCTTTTTTTTAATAATTACATGCACATTTTTGAAGAGTAAATAATTCGATTACCATGATATTTAATTGAAACCTTTTACCACATTACATTATGGTAACTATCAAAGGCCGTTCATAAAAATCGCGAGAAGAAGAAATTATATAACTATAGTTAAGGTCAAAAGATTTGCACGGTTTCGTAAAATGTACTTAAGGCCAAAAGATTTGCACGGTTCTTTATATTATCATATTTTTCAAATGGTTTCAATTTTTACATTCATCATTAGCTGTCGTAATCCAAAGCAATCGTCTTAAATATTGTCACCCGGTTTTCAATACAATCGATCACTTCACGGTTCCATTAGTACGATTGAAACTATTAATAGGGGTACATTTAGCAGGAATTGTTATATTTTATTAACCGTGCAAATCTGTTGGCCTTAAGAATATATACCACAACATCTTTTTTATCAAACAATACAATTAGTTTTACGAAAAACTACATGTATTTTTTTTTTTGCATTTTTGTCTCAAACTTATCCTGTTGTTTCAATGTAGTGTGTTTTGTTTTAGCCATATCGCCACCGTAAACGTCTTTGCAGAATTCCTATTTTTCAGACATTCAAGGGACGATAACTCTGTCATGCTTGATTGAATCTGATTGGTTTTCGAAAGAAACCGGGCTCTCATGTCAGTATACGTATGTTGTGACCATCTTTCTCTGACTTTTTCACTTTACAATTATTCCCCTTTTACACTTATATAATTTAAAAAATTCTACATAACTTCACATTTCATCCCTCGTCGAATAGGCGGAGTGATATAGAATTGCCGTTGTCCGTCTGTCCTTCCGTCCCCATCCGTCCGGTCCCATAGCTTTTGTAATGCCCCATCCGATTTCAATACTATTTTGCACAAATGTTTACCACCTAAGTATGCAAACCCGTTTTTTTTCCCGGAATTTGATTTTGAGTGGCACCTTCCATCAGCACTATCAGTGCTTTGATTTTTTCCCGGTGTGGAATTATGATAAATAACACCAGTTTGTCTATCAAATTTGCACGTCACACGGGAAATAAATCCGGCATATCGTAACGAAAGTTCTGTTTTTTTTATCTAAATTTAGTACGTTAAGTAAGTTTTTTTTTATGAGTTTGTGCTATGTTTATAACTATGCCCCACATATATCTGACGAACATTAACTAAGTTGCTTATTATTGTACCATTTGTTTGACTGTTGCCTGTGATACGCAGGCTCCATAACCTCTGCTCCCAACTAAATTCCATTTTGTTTATTTCGCCCATTGTTTTCTCGTTTAGGGCAAGGCGTTTTGTTAGAAACTGGGACCATACGCCCTTGGCGATAGAATGCTGTGAAAATACCTCATTGAATGTTCCATGTCACCGCCATATGCATAGCATCTTCGGGATAGCTTAAATCCTGTACTATTGACATGGTTAATATTGAGTTCTGCTCAACCCGGGGCTATTGGGCGTGAGCGCATGACCGAGACTGCAATATTTTTTGTATTTAACCTGTTCGACGATTTCCAAATTTCTTCTTCCATACTTTTTTTCCCATAGGATCATTTGTCCCAGTTTTATATTCATGTGAACACAATCTACAAGATGATTCGGAAAGAACAAAGCATTCATCAATACAAACTGAAAGGGGGATTTCTTGGAAGCAACGAATACAAATAAGAGATAAAGGTAGCAGACTTGTGTGGCGGCCGTACAAAGTCGCCCCGACTACAAAACATTAGTGTTATTATTTACTGGTCCTTTAGCATCAACAAGCCCCTTTCTGTGATGCTTTAAAGTAGAATCTCGCTTGAACCGGTGATAGGAGGCGTGAGAGGTGTTTCATATTATAATTAACTCTCATGAAAAGACTCAATAAAACCGAGTCTGCTACTTTTCTCTATTGTTTGTGCTTGTTACTTTCAAGGGATCACCTTTTCAGTATTTATTGGTATTATGGCAGGTTATATAACGTGTCACTCCTCTCACACACACACCCGCTATACTACTTTAAAAGTATGTATTAACAGGAAAATTAAAATTCACAGAACACAGTCAACCAAACGACGATTGTTGTCGATGATCCCAAAGGACCACTAACAAAACTACTACTAATTTGTTGCCGGTGCGATGTTCATAGCCTTGAATAGATAAATAGAAGACACCAACAAGGCCAATAAACATATCAGTTGATATACAGTATATATAGCCATGCCTCCGTTTAACAATATGGGGGAATATATAATACTACCGATAAGGGAGATCCTTTGAAGCACAAAACAAAATCAAGAGAATGAAATAAGACTCGGTTTTATTGAGACTGTTCGTGAGAGGTAATGTAGGAAGCAACACATTGCGGTATTTTACTTCAAACTCACATATACTGAGTTAGTTGGTCCCAAAGGACCAGTAAAAATAACATTTAAGTTGTCTGGACTCAAGTCAAATATTTCATCATTAAACGTGTCAAATGAACGGCAAATGTATTACTCGCAGAAATCACGCCCTTCTATTTGATGTGAACCTATTCAATTTACAAATTTAAGACTACAAAGTAACGTTTTTATTTACAAATCAGGACATATTTAATTTCCTTGTTTAAATGTTTAATATGTTTAATGCTTATTTGTAATAAACTGTGTTTATGTAGTGTAAATATTGTGTTTCAATTAAAAGTTATCTTACAAATATAAAATATATGTGTTTCAGAAACCCCACTTGCATAATAATAAATTGCTGTTTATTTGTGTTCGGGGCACTCTATACGAAATTAAATTAAGTAAAATTGAAACAAATAAACTTAAACATTTCTCCATTCTGAACAAAATAATTAAGATCGACATTCAGCATTTGATTTACAACTTCATTAAAGTTACGGAACTACTTTCTTCAACTGTTAATAAACACAAATGTGCCCAGTATTCAAGCAGATTTAAGTAAATACGAAAAGTATATTTAATATATCGAGGTATTGTATAATTTCTAATCAAATGCACGTTAATAAGGAATTACTTTCTTCAACTGTTAAGAAACACATTTCTCCATTCTGAACAAAATAATTAAGATCGACATTCAGCATTTGATTTACAACTTCATTAAAGTTACGGAACTACTTTCTTCAACTGTTAATAAACACAAATGTGCCCAGTATTCAAGCAGATTTAAGTAAATACGAAAAGTATATTTAATATATCGAGGTATTGTATAATTTCTAATCAAATGAACGTTAATAAGGAACTACTTTCTTCAACTGTTAAGAAACACAAACGTGCTTAGTGTCATATACATGCATTTCCAAGATACTATCAGAATTACGTGGTCCGAGTATTAACTTACATACCCCATACAACCCCTTCTTCGAGAAGCGAAAACGGGGTTGGCTGGGGTATATAACGTCATATACGTTAGTAATGGATAATACAACAAAAAGGATGGCCATTCATCCTTAATTTCGGTTTAAAAAGTTTTAATATTGTAAATTCAAAACATTTAATACGTAATTTTAAACAGGTTATCGCATGTTTTCAGTAATAAAATGTTCTTAAGCATATTTTATTGTCGAAATATCCGTTATAAAATCCTGTTAATATAAGTTTCCCCATCACTTAATGGAATTAAGGCGGGACCACGTAATGAGGAAATTTATGCAGTATGGAAAATGATCTACTTACTCACCTCATCCAACAACTTTAATGCTTAACATTTTAACCCTAAACAATTTAACCCTTAACAATTTAACACTTAACAATTTAACGCTTAACAATTTAAACGCTTAAATATAAGAAATCATTAGAAAATTGTTTGATGTTTTTAATGATGTAGACACGATACTTTTTTCCAATGCAATAGAAATAACACTATTGCAATGACACATAATAATAAACAATTTATTTCGACCGAAAACAATGTTAAAGTATACAATAAAACATGTTATTTAAATTGTGGCAAAATATTATACCTCGCCAACATGAAATACAGAAATCCAACCATTCTATGTGTAGGTACAGAAATCCAACCATTCTATGTGTAGGTATACAGAAATCCAACCATTCTATGTGTAGGTACAGACATCCAGAAAGATCATCAAACTATGCGTATGTAAAGAAATCCAGAAGCCCACCTAGCTATATGTAGTTAAATGAGCTGGAGAGTATAAACAACGAGTGTTATAAAAAGAAAGCGTATAGAAAAGTCATTATAGAAAGATGCAATGAAATGTTGCCTTCTTATTAATTGTTTTGTCACCCTTGAGTCGTTGTTTCTGAGTTGAAAGGTAGACCTTGCGAGATCTAGCGTATTTGTGATAATAACGTTTGTGAAAACGTGTTCTCTTTTAAAGGAAGGGACACATGGCAATCTTGATTTTTTAAAAACTATCGACGTCCCGTTAGTTTTTCTACATAAACTGCATTTGTTCAATCATTAATGTTAACTGTTAGAATTGTATTAAGACATTTGTTTAAGAATATTATTAATTTTTGATATTATTGCACCAATAATACATTAAAACTTATAATAAGACGAAATAGTGAATACAGTGAATACTTAAAAAAATTGATTTATTTAAATGTAACAAGGTAAAATTAAAAGTGATACTGGATATATAAATCGAGACACCCATTTCAAACACTTCAAGAATGCCGTGTGTCCTTTGAAATATTGCGTGTCAAAAAATAAGTACATAACATCGATTGACACAACATCAATTGTTTAAAACAGTCGCATTTTGGGATCAACCGCTGAGTATTCAATAATAATAATCCAATGTTTCCCAAGAAACAACAATACCTCGGAGACGATTGTTTGTTGGAAATCTTACATCATTATTGACGGTATGTCTTGGTTTGTCTATCTCAATCTCGTATTCACATTAATCATACAAAAAAAGTGAAAATGATCGAAACGAATGCAAACAGTTTAAATAGGAAGTTATTTCCATTTAAATACGTACCAAAATCATTAATTTGTGGGCAGTATTTATATTGTGGTTTAGGAATGTATTACATTGTGGTTTAGGAATGTATTGTATTAATTCCCAGTGAGAATCGCCTTCCCATTATTCTTCGTTTGTACGATGGTAATACACATAATGTGCGCAGGTGTGCGGCACGTTGAGCAATCACAAAACGTAGTATCAAAGCCGAACGGGAAATTCAGACTTTACAGAAAAACCAAGGCAATATATAGAGGATATTTGTTGTTTTGGAGTGAATAACATATTTTATTTCATCGAGAAGTGAGAAAACTTTATATTTTCACGAATGCGAAGCATGAGTGAAAATATAAAAGTTTTCTCACTTTGAGATGAAATAAAATATGTTATTCACGACAAACAACAAATTTTCTTTTTATTTTATGATTTTACAAACATATTTTTAGGGAAACTATGGTAGAACAACAAAAGTAGTCCCGGCAGCTACTGTGAAATAAAACTCTATATACCACAGTGTGG